>ML111479.1:17296-48826 GCA_003697995.1 Taxidea taxus jeffersonii | reverse complement strand
TCGATGGATGTCTGGGCTCTTTGCATACTTTGGCTATTGTGGACATTGCTGCTATAGACATTGGGGTGTAGGTGCCCCTTCAGATCACTACATTTGTATCTTTGGGGTAAATACCCAGGAGGGCAATTGCTGGGTTGTAAGGTTGCTCTATTTTCAACTTCTTCTTCTTTTTTTTTTTTTAATTTTTTTAAAGGTTTTATTTATTAGAGAGAGAGAGAGCGAGTGAGCACAGGCAGACAGAGAGGCAGGCAGAGGCAGAGGGAGGAGCAGGCTCCCTGCCGAGCAAGGAGCCCGATGTGGAACTTGATCCCAGGACGCTGGGATCATGACCTGAGCCGAAGGCAGCCGCTTAACCAACTGAGCCACCCAGGCGTCCCTATTTTCAACTTCTTGAGGAACCTCCACACTGTTTTGCAGGGTGGCTTCACCAGCTTCCATTCCCACCAACAGTGTAAAAGGGTTCCCCTTTCTCCACATCCTCACTAACACCTGTCATTTCCTGACTTCTTCATTATAGCCATTCTGACTGGTGTGAGCTGGTATGTCATTATGTATAATTTGTATTTCTCTCATATGGAGGGATGTTGAGCAGTTTTTTATGTGTCTGTTGGCCATTTGGATGTCTTCTTTGGAGAAAGGTCTGTTCATGTCTTTGGCCTGTGTCTTGATTGGATTATTTGTTCTGTGGGTGTTGAGTTTGGTACTTTCTTTCTAGATTTTGGATACTAGCCCTTTATCTGATATGCCATTAAAAAATATCTTCTGTCGTTCTGTTTGTTGCCTTTTGGTTTTGTTGACTGTTTCCTTTGTTGTGCAAAAGCTTTCTATCTTGATGAAACCCCAACAGTTCATTTTTGCTTTGGTTTCCCTCATCTTTGGAGACATGTCTAGTAAGAAGTTGCTCTGGCTGAGGTCAGAGAGGTTGCTGCCTGGGTTCTCCGCAAGGATTTGGATGAATTCCTGTCTCACCTTGAGGTCTTTCATCCATTCAGAGTCTGTTTTTTGTGTATGGTATAAGGAAATGGTCCGGTTTCATTCTTTGGCATGTGGCTGTCCCGTGTTCCCAGCACCATTTATTAAAAACACATTTTTTTTTTCCATTGGACGTTCTTTCTAGGCATCTTAACTACTTTGAGGACTATTAATTGACCCTAGAGTTGAGGGTCCATTTCTGGTTTCTCTATCTGTTCCATTGATCTGTGTGTCTGTTTTGTGCCAGTACCATACTATCTTGAGGATTGTAGCTGTGTAATAGAGCTTGAAGTTCAGAATTGTGATACCACCAGTTTTGGTTTTCTTTTCAACATCCGTTTGGCTATTCCATGTCTTTTCTGCTTCCATAGAAATTTGGGGATTATTTATTCAAGTTCTGTGATAAATGTGGATGGTACTTTGATAGGGATTGCATTGAATCTGTGGATTGTTCTAGGGAGCATAGACATTTTCACAATATTTGTTCTTCCAATCCATGAGCATGGAACGTTTTCCCTTTTTTTTTTTTTTTTTTTTGCCTTTCTCCATTTCTTTCATGACTAATTTATAGTTTTCTGAGTACGGATTCTTTGCCTCTTTGGTTTAATGGATTCCTAAGGATCTTACAATTTAGGGTGTAATTATACATGGGATGGACTCCTTAATTTCTCTTTCTTGTGTTGCATTGTTGTTTTAGAGAAATGCCAGTGATTTCTGTGCATTGATTTTATATCCTGTCACTTTATGGAATTCCTGGATGAGTTCTAGCAATTTTGAGGTGGAGTCTTTTGAGTTTTCCACAGAAGGTGTCCTATTGTCTGCAGAGGGTGATAGTTTGACTTCTCCTTTGCCAATTTGGATGCCTTTTATCTCTTTGTTGTTGTCTGATTGCTGAAGCTAGAAATTCTAGTACTATGTTGAACAATAGCGATGAGAAAGGGCATTCCTGTTGTGTTCCTAACCTGAAGGGAAATTTTTCCCCATTGGGAATGATATTCTCTGTGGGTTTTTCATAGATGGCCTTTATGATGTGGAGGTATATACCCTCTATCCCTCCATGAACAGTTTTGAACAAGAAAGGATGTTGTAATTTGCCAAATGCTTTTTCTGCATCTATTGGGAAGATTCTGTGGTTCTTGTTCTTTCTTCCTTTAAGATATTGTATTACATTGATTGATTTCTGGTTGTTGAACCACGCTTACAGCCCAAGAGTAAATTTGATTTGGTCATGGTGAATCATCCTTTTAATGTAGTGTTGGGTTCAGGGATGGTGGTCAGTAATTCAAAAAATCCTTTTTGGTGGGGTCTTTGTCTTGTTTTGTAATCAAGGTAATGCTGGCCTCATCAAAAGGGTTTGGAAGTTTTCCTTCCAGTTCTATTTCTTGGAAAAGTTTCAAAAGAAGAGGTATTAAATCTTCTTTAAATGTTTGGTACAATTCCCCTGGGAAGCTATCTGGCACTGGGCTCTTGTTTCCTGGGGGATTTTTGATGACTGCTTCAATTTCCTTGCTGATTATGGGTCTCTTCAGGTTTCCTATTCTTTCTGGCTCAGTTTTGGTCATTTCTATGTTTCTGGGAATGCATCCACTTCTTCAAGACTGCCTGATTTGTTGACATAGACTTACCATCCTATGTTCTTTAATTGTTTGTAATTCTTTGGCGTTGGGTGTGATTTCTCTTTATTCATTCAAGATTTTATTGATTTGGGTCTTTTCTCTTTTCTTTTGGAGAAGTCTGGCCAGAGGTGTATCAATCTTATTAATTCTTTCAAAGAACCAGCTTCTAGTTCTGTTGATCTGTTCTACAATCCTCTTGGTTTCTACTTCATTGATTTCTGCTGTAATCTCTATTATTTCTCTTCTCCTTCTAGGTTTAGCTTTCTATGCTGCCCTTTCTACAGTTCCTTTGGGTGTAGGTTAGGTTGTGTATTTGTCCTTTGTTGCTTCTTGAGAAAGACTTGTAATACTATATACTCCCCTCTTCTGACTGCCTTTTCTGCATCCCGAAGATATGGAACAGTTGTGTTTTCATTCTCATTTGTTTCCATGATCTTTAAAAATTCTTCTTGAATTGACTGGTTGACCCATTCATTCTTTAGTAGGATGCTCTTTAACCTCCATGTATTTGAGTTTCTTCCAACTTTCCTCTTGAGATTGAGTTCCATTTTCAAAGCATTGTAGTCTGAAAATATGCAGGGAATGATCCCCATCTTTTGGTACTGTTTGAGATCTGATTTGTGACCCAGTATGTGATCTATTCTGGAGAACATTCCATCTGCACTATAGTAGAATGTGTATTCTGTTGCTTTGGGATGGAATGTTTTACATATATCTGTAAAGTCCATCTGGTCCCGTATGTCATTCAAAACCCTTATTTCCTTGTTGATTTGCTTAGATAATCTTATTTCCTTGTTGATCCTTTGCTTAGGTAATCTGTCCATTGCAGTGAAATGTGTGTTAAAGTCCCTACCATTATTGTAGTATTGTCCACGTGTTTCTTTGATTTTGTTATTCAATGAGGTTTGGTGATGGTGAATATCTTTTCATGGAAAAGACTGGTATTTCTTCTTTGGAGAAATGTCTGTTCATGTCTTCTGACTATTTTTTTAACTGGGTTGTTTGTTTTTTGGGGTATTGAGTTGTATCCATTCTATATATTTTGGACACTATTCCTTTATTGCATAGAATATTTGCAAATATCTTTTCCCTTTCAGTAACTTGTCTTATTATTATTATTTCTTCATAGTTCTGCTGAGCAGAAACATTTTATTTTGATATGGTCCCAGTAGTTTATTTTTGCTTTTATTTCCTTTGCCTCAGGAAACAATCTAGAAAAATGTTGCTTTGGTCCATGTCAAGAAGTTACTGTCTGTGCCCTCTTTTAGGATTTTTATGGTTTCAGGTTTTCCACGGGGGTCTTGAAACTTTTTCGTTCATTTGTCTGTATGGTGTAAGGAAGCAGAGTAATTTCATTCTTTTGTGCATAGCTGTCCAGTTTTCCCAACACCGTTTGTTGAAGAGACTGTCCTTTTTCTTTTTGATATTGCCTGCTTTGTGGAAGATTAATTGGCCACATAATTTTGGGTTTATATCTGAGCTGCTATCCTGTTCCCTTGGTCACTGTGTGTGTTTTTGTACCATAGTACAACAGTACCATACTGTTAGGATAACTACAGCTTAGTAGTATAACTTGAAATCTGGAATTGCGACTCCTCCAGCTTTGTTTTTCTTTCTCAACATTGCATTGGCTGTTCAGTATCTTTGGTGGTTCCATTCAAATTTTTAGGAGTGTTTCCTTAAGTCCTTTTTGTTTAACTTAAATTCAGCATATAGGAACATATAGCCAACTTATAGCACATCATTAGTTTCAGAGGTAGTATTCAATAATAGATTAGGTGTGTATAACACCCCCAGTGCTCATTGCACCATGTGCCCTCCTTAATACCCATCACCCAGTTACCCCATCCCCCATCCACCTCCCCTCCAGCAGCCCTCAGTTTTTTTCTCTAATGAGGAGCCTCTTGTGGTTTTTCTCCCTCTCTGGTGACTTCCCATTCAGTTTTCCCTTCCTTCCCCTTTGATCCTCTGTGGTGTTTCTTCTATTTTACACATAAGTGTACCATGTGCCGATTGTCTTTCTCTGATCAACTAATTTGCTCAGCATACTACCCTCCAGTTCCATCCAGGTGGATGTGATGGTAAGTCTTCGTCCTCTCGGATGGCTAATATTCTGTTGTAGATATGAGCCACATCTTCTTTATCCATTCATCTCTCTGTAGAATCTGGGCTCTTCCCATAGTTTCACAAGAGTGGATATTGCTGCAATGAACATTGGGGGGCAGGTGCCACTACTTTTTACTCAATCTGTATCTTTGGGGTAGATATCTAGTAGTGCCATTGCTGGGTCAAAGGGCAGCTCTATTTTTAAGTTCTTGAAGAAACTCAATAATATTTGGCAGAGTGGCTGTACGAGCTTGCATTCCCACCAGCAGTGTAAGAGTGTTCCCCTTTCACCATGTCCTCACCAATATTTGTTGTTCCCTGCCTTGATAATTTTAGCCATGCCAGCTGTTGTAAGGTGGTATCTCATTGTGGTTTTGATTTGTATTTCCATGATGACTATTGATATGGAACACTTTTTCGTGTGTCTCTTGGTCACTTGTATGTCCTTTTGGCATAAAGGTGTTTTTATGTTTACACCTATGTCTTAAGCTGGATAGGAGTAGTCCCAGGAGCATGGAAGGTGTGATCTGCTTAGTTATGGAAACCTTCAAGGACATTTGAATTAATGGCTAGAGTTAAGGAGAGTATCAGGCTCAGGCTTTGCAGTGAGTATGGTATGAAAGTATAAATAAATAATTGATTCTTCTCCGTAACTATTTGGTTTACATGCTAAGCTTTACTCACTGTAAAATACTCTAAGAAAGGGTTCAAGATTTCATTCAGATTTCTCCTGCTCTAAATCCTTTCTAGGGTTCCAAAAGGCATGATTTCTAACTTTGTTGTAGGAACATCTGCTTTGCTCAGGTGTTTCCATCCCCTGGGGAATTCGAGACAGTCCTCTGGACGTGGTCCTTTAAAAAAACCAACCTAGGGTTAGGGTTGTGGCCTAGGATCATGGCAAATTCAATCTACCTACTGTATGGCAAGACTCCCAGAGCGTTGTGTTGAGGACTTAGGTCAGGGGAAGTGTCAGGCTCCAGGCTGGTATCCAGTGGGCCTCTGAATGTGGGGGTAGCCTCAGGTGGGCATGCTGATTTCTCCTGTTCTAAATCATTTCCGGAGTTCCAAACAACATGGTTTCCTTCTGGGTGGCATGTGGAGTCTTCTGGAATTGCTCAGGTGTTCCCAGTCCCTGGAGCTTTGGCAGAGTCTCTGGGGATGCACCCCTTCAAGCCAAACCTAGGGTCAAGGTTGGGGTCACGTTTAGGGTCAGGGTTTATGGTCATATGTTAGGATCAGGGGTTAGGGTTAGGGGTTAGAGGTAGGGGTAGGTTTAGGAGTTTGCTAGGGTTAATTTACTTGCCTTTTAATACAATATGTTCGTGTCTAAATAAGACATTTTAGAGTATTTTATAGTGGGTAAAGGTTAGCAAATAATTACAGAGAAGAACTAAGTGTTCGAAAGCAATACTTGAGACAATATTTCTTGACATTTACAATTTATGGTCAAAATAATTGAAAATAGAGTTTCTTGTCACTTTTTTCACAGATGGATTTACTGGCTCTGTCTTTCTGGTATTGGCTGAAAAGCATCTTCTTAATAGGATTCCTTAATGGTTCCCTCTGAATAGCATGGCTCTTAGCCCTTAGACTGCATTCCCTCCTATCATTATGCAATTCATTATATCCAGTGCTCTCTGCAAGTTCCCAGGTAGGACTAAACCTGTACATTTGCACTGAGTAGATACTCCAGAGTATATTTATTAATTGAAAAAGTATGACTTTCTTTTTAATCAAAAATATCCATGTTTTATCAGTGAATTTTTACTGTTTCAGAATATATTTGGAGAAATCTATTGCTCCATGAATACACATCTGTCAAGGCTGTGGCTTCCTTATGTCCTGTGTCATGCTTCCTTGAGCTAGCTGGAGCACTCATGATCCATGATGAAGCTCAGCTTCAAAACTTAGGGGCGAGTTCTGTGAAGACACGGGGGTGTATTTGGAGGGCTTGTCCTGCTGGACACCATCGTGTCATCTGGGGCCAGATGTGATGTGATCGCCCCCTCTTTCACTAGATTTTCCCATCTTCCTCTACCCTGTGTCAACATGTGGGTTTCCCACCCACCAAAGCTTTGCAGACAGACTCGGAGATGGTCTATGGCTTGGGACTCCATTGGCATCCCAAAGTCCCAGTATAACCAGTGTCAGAGGGTTCTGTGGCACCGGCATGACCGTTGTTTGCAGAATATGCTCCATGAAGAGTCCCATGAGATTCTGGGAGTCCAGGAAAGATAAATGGGTGATTGCAGCTCTAGCTAAAGCCACTGTGGGGATCATGCTGGAGGCCACCTCACATCTCAGATGGGGTCAGAAAAGGGAATGGGAGTTCCAAGAAGCAGGTTGGAGTCGTCAGCGGGTAGTGGGTGTCTTGCGGAGGAAGGGACCAGGAAGACTTGTCACAGGTTCCAACCGTGCAGCATCAGGGTGTGTGCTCTGCCTGACCCACTCCCAGGGGCACTAGGGGCATTCTAACTCCAGACGATCTACAGACTCCATATTGGCCTGAGCAGAGCCTCTGTGGTATGTCTTCTTGGTTCCTGGGTGTGGCTCTTTCTCTGCTTCTGGAAGCTCTTGGTTCTTTTGTATTTGAGCTGCACTATTTTGTGTGGACTCAGTACTGTTAGTTGACACAAGTTCTTCCTTTAAAGGAGTGGAATAGAAGTCATCCTTGTTTCCTAAGTAAACCTGAATATATTCAATATTAATAGCCTTTTCCCAGGCCCCTGGGGCTTCATCTGCTCGCCAACTCTGAGACTTTAGAAAACATATTCTACTTTTAAAAGGTTGAAAGAATGAGTTTGGTTTTTAAAGAGTTCAACAAAGTCCCACTTTTCATAATCTATAAAATGATCTGTAAACATTGAATGAACAAGTTGTGACAGGATGAAGGAAGAATTGGCTTTGTACTGGGGTTTGTGCCACTGTTTACTCACTGTTGCCCCCGTGTGGCCACTCTCCAGATAGCACGTGGCTGAATGTTTTCCAATTTACGAGACTGTGAGGGCATTAAGATAGAAGAAGGTTGGTCCCTGAATTCGTTATCTCCTACAAACAATCCTCTAATTTATGAGCGATCTTCTAAATCAAGTGTATCTTAACTAGATATTAGACTTGGGCTCAAGGTCACGTTGCATACATCAGCTATGGACAGCTTTTCGAATGTTAATCTTAACTGCCTAAAGTGTTTTATAATATGGGAGAGGATAGGATATAGTCACCAAAGCACTGAGCACAAACATACCCTTGGCAGAGAAGGGTGAGCTGGTGCCAAAGTTGGGATGACTTCATAATGGTAGAGGTGTGAAACCAAATATCATGGAAATGCTCATGGAAAATGAAACAGGAGACAAATTGGTTGACTCCTGACTCTTTCACAATAACAAAGACCAAATTTTCAGCAGAATCTGATAACTAGTTTTGGTCTTTGTTATTGTGAAAGAGTCAGGAGTCAACCAATTTGTCTCCTGTTTCATTTTCCATGAGCATTTCCATGATATTTGGTTTCACACCTCTACCATTATGAAGTCATCCCAACTTTGGCACCAGCTCACCCTTCTCTGCCAAGGGTATGTTTGGGCCAAGATGAAAGCCATTTCTGCGTGACTGGGAAACTCTAGGACCAGAATTCTGTCAGTAGGGAATTACTGGAATCCTAAGTACCAAACCAGCTCCTGACACCAGACAAAATATATTTCAGATTTAGAAACATGAGATAGAAATTTTGTGTTTACAGTAAAAACTGAAGAAAATGTGTCATCACTAAACCTAATGTTAACCCCTAACATTGATGCTAAAACCTAACCTGACTCTAAAACCCAAACTGGAAACCTGAATCCCAAAACTGAAATTGAACCCAAAGCCTGGACTCTGAACCTGAGTCCTGGATCCAAGCCCTGAACCACAAACTGGAACCCTAAACTAGAAATCTGAGTCATGAACCCTGAACTGAAATCCCAGGATGAACCCAAACCCCAAATTTGACCTTGAACTTTTTACCATAAGCCCTGAATCTTAAACCCTAAATCATAAACCTAAAGCTCTAAACTCTAACTGTTCCCTTGCCCCTCACTCTAAATCCTCACCCCAACCCTAAACCCAATCCCTGATCTAGAACTCTGACTGAAACCTGAACCTGAACCTAAAAATCAAACCCTTCACCACACTTTGTTTATGCATTCATCATTGATGGATATTTGCAGTTTCTACCATTTGATTCTTGTTAACCCTGTTTGGGTTGGGGGTTGAGGGCTAGGGTTAGGGTCTTGGATTGGGGTCAGGGCCAAGCTTGAGAACAAGTTGAGGTCAGAGTGTGGGTTTGCTTCAGGGCCAGTATCATGTTCGGTGTCATTGTTTGAGGGACTGTTGTCATTACATATTGTTTCCAGGTCACTGTTCCTTAGCTATTTTTGGAGAATCTGGGGGATATTGGGTTCCATGCAGCTTGAATTTCCAGAATGAAATGGCTTCAGATGGACCCTGAGAGGGAGCAAGTGCTTCCATTGAAGGGTGAGCTCCCTTAGTCCTGCACTGCCCTCTACCACATGCAGAGGGCGCCAGACCCCAGCTCCTTCCCTGAGCCTGACCTGTGTAGCTGCGCCAGGGACAGGAGCCCAGCCTCATCAGGGAGATTCACCAGGAGACTTCTGGAGGACTTGGGGCCACACCCACCCTGACAGGGGCTGCTCCCACCCTGACAGGAGCCACTGTGGAGGATGTGGGGCTGCGTCCACACTTACAGCAGTGCAGCCTCCTCAGGACCAGCAGCTGGAGGAGAAGATGAGAAGCCACCTGAGCAGGGACTGGCAAGGGTGTGCGTGGTCTCAGGACCCCAAGGAAGAAAGGCATGCTGTGTAGACACTGGGGCTTCTGTGGTTTTGTGTGTGGTGATGTGGCCTCCCGTGGTGCTATGTGCGGGGCTGTGGGGTCTCCCCTTTCTAGGCTCAGATGCGCGCCCTGGGTCCCACATCTGTTTTTGTGCACACGCGGATTCAGGTCCTGGGGATCTTCAGACAGTCTGCAATCAGGGAGCAGCCTCCGTGCTCGTTGCCCCCCACCCCCAGCCTTGGCCGTGGGGGGTCCTTCCCGTGTCCATACCCACGTCAGGGTTGGTCCAGAGTCTGGAAGTTCAGGAGTGACAATGAACTCTATAGAGGGCTTTGGGGAGAGGAGGTATTTTCCCAGTGTTGGTTCCTCCCTGAGCACAGAGTGTCTCTCCGACTCCGTGTGTCTCCCTCCCTGTCATCAGTGTCTCACGGCTGTTACAGGACAGGTCTGTCACCTCCTTGGTTCAGGGGAATCCTAGGAGTCTTGGTCTTTTGGATGCAGTCATAAATGAGATCGTTCTCCGTAGTCTCTTTCTGATGGTTCCTTGGGAGCATGTAGAAATGCATGTGATTGGTGGATATTGATTTTGTTCCTTGCAAGTATCTAGAATTTATGAGTACTGTTTGCCTTGAACTCAAACTGCCAGTTATTTGACCAGCCAGATGGGTTTCTTTGGGAAGAGCAGAGAATAGCAATCTGGGCTGAGCAAGCTCCAGTCCCATTACAGGCAAGGGCAAGAAACAAAGGAGAGGAATGTTATTTCATGGAGAAGGAGGAAGAAGTTGGGAGGGGTGCTTGGAAGGAAAGTCCACTGAGAAAGGCAGGGGATCGGGGTGATAGAGGATTCTCCCTGGCTGAGCTGCCAGGATGGTGATTTCTTGTAGGAGATGAACCCTCCAGCTTCCGCTGATGGGCCTGGAATGGGTGAGTCTCTCCTGTGGAGGATTCTGATGTGGGGTCTGTAATGGGCCCTGAGCGTCAGGCTCCCCCTTCCAGCCTCCCCTTCTGGCATCCCCAGTCTGCTTTACTGAGGCTTCCCTTCATGCTTTTTCTCAGTTCTAATGGGGTTGTTGTGGAGCCTTGTGGAAAACTGAATTCCAAATCCCACTGCTTCTACTGCATCTGAGACATGGGGCCCCCCGATTTAATCCTCCCACAAGTCTCTCGCTAACATGTGGCCTCCTCCAAGGGTGAGTGGCCTCTCCATGGTGGGTGACCTGGATCTGGGAGGGCTTGGCCTTCATCCCGAAGTCTGATGTCCTCTGTGCTTCTGTGACTTTGTGCTAACATGGATGTTTAGGAGAGTCCTTTACACTGCGGTGAGTTCAAAGTGCAGTCATCTTGTCACAGCTGCACAAATGCGCTTTATCTCCACACTCAGACTCCCCAGCTTTCTTTACCACGTTTGCCAGTTCACACAGGATGCTTCAGTGTGTTTGACCCCAAATAGGGACAATGTCCTGCAAAATCACCATGTAACCTGAAATGAGGAGATCATGACAGGTTCCACCTTATAAAAAGGACCACAGGTTCACTTCAACTGTGTCCACCTGCCCGACTGTCTGAGAGATCTTTCTCCATTGTGGTCCAGTTTTCTTTTTCTGGATCTGCTCCTGACACTTTCCCTTATTTGCGTAACCTTAATGGATATAAAGAGTACAGATGATTTTAATCTGAGTGGTATTTTCTGTCTAGTTTCTAGTCACTGGTCCATACACATTGTGACATGCATCAGACTTTCCATTTTTTCATGGTGACTAAATATAGTAACATTGACCCCTTAAAACATTTCAGTTCTCTGGTCTTGGCTGAGTTCCCACGGTTGTACATCATTCTCCAGAACTTTCTCATTCTCCCCAAGGGAGACTGCGTGCATGAAACACCAACTCCCCATTCCCCTTTCCCCTCAGCCCCTGCAGCCACATTCAGCATTGTCTGGATATTTCATATAAGTGGAATCATACAGTATCTGTCCTTCTCTGATGGGCCAATTTCACTCAGTGTAATGACTTCCAAGTTCAATCTGTGTTGAAGACTGTGTCAGAACTCCCTTTGTTTTTAAGGCTGAATTGTGTATATAAACCACATTAAAACCATGTATATAAACCACATTAAAATAAAACCACATTATAAATTGTATACGAACCACATTTTGTTTATCCATTCATCTATCAGTGGATACTGGGTGGCTTCCACCTTTGGGCTGTTGTGAAAAATGCTGTTTTGAATAAGGGCACATTTGGGGTCCATATGATGAAGTGGAATTCGGTGTTAAATTTTTTTAAGAGACATCATATTGTTTCCACAGATGCACCATGTTTTTGCATCTTAAATAGCTATTTTTATTCATATTCTAGTCAATGTGTTAAATGAATCCATAATATGCTAACAGTTCTATGCATTTTATTTTTATTTTTTATTAACATATAATGTATTATTAGTTTTGTGGGTACAGGTCTGGGATTCATCAGTCTTACACAGTTCACAGCACATACTCTCTCCAGTGTCCATCACCATCACCCAAACATCCCATCCCCCCAACCCCTTCCACTCCCTCCCCTCCAGCAACCCTCAGTTTGATTCCAGAGATTAAGAGTCTGTTATGGATTGTCTCCCTCTCTGGTTGCTTCTTGTCTTATTTTTTTCCCCTCTTCCCCTATGATCATCTACCTTGTTTCTCAGATTCCACATATCAGTGAGATCATATGATAATTGTCTTTCTCTGATTGACTTATTTTGCTTAGCGTTATACCCTCTAGTTCCAACCATGTTATTGCAAATGGTAAGATTTTATTTTTGATGGCTGCATAATATTCCATTTTATTTACATACCACATCATCTTTATCCATTCATCTGTCAGTGGTCATCTGGGCTCTTTCCATAGTTTGGCTATTGTGTACATTGCTGCTATAGACATTAGGTTGCAGGTGCCCCTTCAGGGAACTACATTTGTATCTTTGGGGTAAATACCCAGTAGTGGAATTGTTGTAGGGTAGCTCTATTATCAACCCTTTGAGGAACCTCCACACTGTTTTCCAGAATGGCTGCACCAACTTGCATTCCCACCAACAGTGTAGGAGGGTTTGCTTTTCTCCGCATCCTTGCCAACATCTGTCGTTTCCTGACTTGTTAATTTTAGCCATTCTGACTGGAGTGAGGTGGTACCTCATTGTGGTTTTGATTTATATTTCCCTGATGCCAAGGGACGTTGAGCATTTTTTCCTGTGTCTGTTGGCCATTTGGATGTCTTCTCTGCAGAAATGTCTGTTCTTGTCTTCTGCCCCTTTCTTGATTGGATTATTTATTCCTTGGGTGTTGAGTTTGGTAAGTTCTTTATAGATTTTGGATAATAGCTCTTCATATGATGTGTCATTTGCAAATATCTTCCCCGATCCTGTCAGTTGTCTTTTGGTTTTATTGACTATTTCCTTTGTTGTGCAAAACTTTTTATGTCAATGAAGTCCCAATAGTTCGTTTTTGCCCTGGCTTCCCTTGCCTTTGGTAATGTGTCCAGGAAGAAGTTGCTGTGGCTGAGGTCAAAGAGGTTGCTTCCTGTGTTTTCCTCAAGATTTGGATGGATTCCTGTCTCACATTCTTCCATCCATTTTGAGTCTATTTTTGGGTATGGTGTAAAGAAATGGTCTCGTTTCATTCTACTTGTGGCTGTCCAATTTTCACAACACCATTTGTTGAAGAGACTGTGTTTTTTCCATTGGATATTCTTTCCTGCTTTGTTGAAGATGAGTTGACCATTTCTGAGAATGAGAGATCATTTCTGAGTTTTCTGTTCTGTTTCATGGAACTATGTGTCTGTTTTTGTGTCAGTATCATACTGTCTTGATGATCACAGCTTTGTAATAGAGCTTGAAGTCTGGAATTGTGAAGATACCAGCTTTGGTTTTCTTTTTCAATATTCCTCTGGCTATTTGGGGTCTTTTGTGGTTCCATACAAATTTTAGAATTATTTGTTCCATTTCTGTGAAAAAAGTTTGTTATTTTGATAGGGATTGCATTAAATGTGTAGATTGCTCTAGGTAGCATAGACATTTTCACAATATTTGTTCTTCCAATCCATAACTATAGAACATTTTCCCATTTCCTTGTCTTCCTCAATTTCTTTCATGAGCATTCTATAGTTTTCAGAGTACAGATCCTTTGCCTCTTTGGTTAGATTTTATTTATTTATTTATTTATTTAAAGATTTTATTTATTTATTTATTTGTTTATTTGACAGAGAAAGAGACAGTGTGAGAGGGAACACTATCAGGGGGAGTGGGAGAGGGAGAAGCATGCTTCATGCAAAGCAGGGAGCCCCTTGCAGGGCTCAGTCCCAGGACCCTGAGATCATAATTCTGAAGGCAGATGCCTAATGACTGAGCCACCTGGGTGCCTCTGGTTAGATTTATTCCTATGTACCTTGTGGGTTTTGGTGCAATTGTAAATGCTATTGACTCCTTTAATTTCTCTTTGTTCTGTCTCATTGTTAGTGTGTAGAAATGCAACTAATTACTGTGCATTGATTTTATATCCTGCCACTTTACTGAATTTGTGTATGAGTTCTAGCAGTTTTGGGGTGAAGTCTTTCAGGTTTTCCACATAATGTATCATGTCATCTGTGAAGAGAGAGAATTTGACTTCTTTGCTGATTTGGATGTCTTTTGTTTCTTTTTGTTGTCTGATTGCTGAGGCTAGGACTTCTAACACTATGTTGAACAACAGTGGTGATAGTGGACATCTCTGCCACATTTCTGACCTGAAGGGAAAAGCTCTCAGTTTTTCCCCATTGAGAATGATATTTTCTGTGGGTTTTTCATAGATGGCTTTTATGAAATTGAGGTATGTACCCTCTATCCCTGTACTGTGAAGAGTTTTAATCAAGAAAGGATGCTGTACTCTGTCAAATGCCTTTTCTGCATCTATTGAGAATATCATATGGTTCTTGTCCTTCCTTTTATTAATGTAGTATATCACATTGATTTGTAAATATTGAACCAAACTTGCAGCCCAGGAATAAATCCCACTTGGTCATGGTGAATAATCCTTTTAATGTACTGTTGGATCCTATTGGCTAGTATTTTGGTGAGAATTTTTGCATGCATGTTCATCAGAGATATTGGTCTATAATTATCCTTTTGGGTGGGTCTTTGTCTGGTTTTGAAATCAACTTAATGCTGGCCTCATAAAATGAGTTTGGAAGTTTTCCTTCTGTTCTCTATTTTGGAAAATTTTCAGCAGAATAAGTATTAATTCTTCTTTAAATGTTTGGTAGAATTCCCCTAGGAAGCCATCTGGCACTGGGCTCTTGTTTGTTGGGGGATTTTTTTATTACTGCTTCAATTTCTTTGCTAGTTATGGGTCTTCCCTGGTTTTCTGTTTCTTCTTGGTTCAGTTGGTAGTTTATACATCTCTAGGAATGCATGCATTTCTTCCAGACTGTCTCATTTGTGGGCATACAATTGCTCATAACATTCTTATAATTGTATTTCTTTGGCGCTGGTTATGATCTTTCCTCTTTCATTAATGATTTTATTTATGTGGGTCCTTTCTCTCTTCTTTTGGAGAAGTCTGGTCAGGGGTGTATCAATCTTATTCATTTCAAAGAACAAGCTGCTAGTTTCTTTGATCTGTTTTAACTGTTTTGTTTGTTTGTTTGTTTTTCATTGATTTCTGCTCTGATCTTTATTCTCTTCTCCTGCTTGGTTTAGGCTTTAGTTGCTGCTCTTTCTCCAGCTCCCTTAGGTGTAGGGTTAGGTTGTATATTTGCTACCTTTCTTGATTCTTGAGAAAGGCTTGTATGGCTATATACTTGCTTCTTAGGACCACCTTTGCTGCATCCCAAAGGTTTTGAATAGTTGTTTTCATTTTCATTTGTTTCCATGATTTTTTTAAAATTCTTCTTGAACTTGCTGGTTGACCTTTTCATTCTTTAGTAGGATGCTCTTTAGCCTCCATGTATTTGAGTTCTTTCCAACTTTCCTCTTGTGATTGAGTTCCATTTTCAAAGTACTGTGGTCTGAAAATATGCAGGGAATGATCCCGATCTTTTGGTACCAGTTGAGACTGCATTTGCAACCCAGAATGTGATCTTTTCTGGAGAATGTTTCATGTGCAGTAGAGAAGAATGTGTATTCTGTTTTTTGGGGGATGGGAATGTTCTAAATCTGTCTGTGAAGTCCATTTGGTCCAGTGTGTCATTTAAAACCCTTATTTCCTTGTTGATTTTTTGCTTGGATGATCTGTCCATTTCACTGAGGGGGGTGTTAAAGTCCCCTACTATTATTGTATTATTGTTGATGTGTTTCTTTGATTTTGTTATTCATTGGCTTATATAATTGGCTGATCCCACGTTAGGGGAAAAATATTTACAATTGTTATATCTTCTTGTTGGATAGACCCTTTAAGTATGATAGAGTGTCCTTCCTCGTCTCTTATTAGTCTTTGATTTAAAATCTAATTTGTCTGGTATAACGATTGCCAACCCAGCTTTTTTTTTTTTTTTAATGTCCATTAGCATGGTAAATGGTTTTCAACCCCTTCACTTTAAATCTGGAGATGTCTTTGGGTCTAAAATGAGCTTCTTGCAGACAGCATATCAATGGGTCTTGCTTTTTTTTTTTTTTAAGCTTTATTTAAACATATAATGTAATCCCACCACCCTCTCCCAACCCCTCTTCCCCCCACCCCCCTCAGTTTGTTTTATGACATTAAGAGTCTCTTTTGGTTTGTCTCCCTCCCGATCCCATCTTCTTTCATTTTTACTTTTCCTACCACCTTAACTCCCACCCCCGTTGCATCTCCACTTCCTAGGGGAATTCTACCAAACATTTAAAGAAGAATTAATTCCTATTCTCCAGAAACTGTTCCAAAAAATAGAAATGGAAGGAAAACTTCCAAACTCATTTTATGAGGCCAGCATCACCTTGATCCCCAAACCAGACAAGGATCCCATCAAAAAAGAGAATTACAGACCAATATCCTTGATGAACACAGATGCGAAAATTCTCACCAAAATACTAGCGAAATGGGTCTTGCTTTTTTATCTAATCTGATACCCAGTGTCTTTTGCTTGGGGCATTTAGTCCACTTACATTCAGGGTAACTATTGAAAGATATGAATTTAGTGCCACTGTATTGCTTGTAAGGTGACTGTTCCTGTATATTGTCTCTATTCCTTTCTGATCTATGTTGCTTTTTTGTTCTCTCTTTGCTTAGAGGGCCACTTTCAATATTTCTCATAGGGCTGGTTTGGTGATTGCAAATTCCTTTAGTTTCTCTTTGTCCTGGAAGCTTTTTATCTCTCCTTCTATTTTCAGTGACAGCCAGCTGGATAAAGTAGTCTTGACTGCATATTTTAGTACCCTTCATTCATAGCATTTTTAAGTTCAGCCTGATTAGAGCTCGTTTCTGCCCTCAGAGATTCTGTATTGTCATTTATGATTTTTTCAAGGCTATTAATTTTATAATTGCTATCCTGAATTGCATCTCTGTCATCTTACTTAGATCCATTTCGATTAGATCTGTGGCAGAGAACATTGCCTTTGGTTCTTTCCTTTGTTGTGAATTCGTCCTTCTAGTCGTTCTGCCCAGGGAATGATAGGGGAGTGAATGAACAGAGGCTAAAATATCAACCATAACCCAAGCAGAATGCACCCTAGAAAAAAATCCCAAGTTGTCAGGAGTCACCACAGAAAAGCAAACAAAGCCAAAATGAAATAAAACCATAACAAAAGAGAGGAAGAAAAACTATAATCTCACAGGGTGGACAAAGCAGGGAGATCCATTTGTTCCTGATTGAATTTTGGTCTGTGTGTTAGAAGACACTACATCTCCAAATTGCAAAGAAAGCAAAATGAAACATATATCTATAAAATGTAGTTGTGAAAAAAACAAAGGTTAAAAAGTGACTTAAAAACATAAGTTGGTAAAATAAGAATCTAATTGAAATGGGAAAGGGGTAAAAAAAAAAGAAATGGAAAATATTAGACTGAAGAATAAATGAGTCATGAGGAGACACGTGGAGCTCAATATACTATTTTCCCCTCGTGCTAGTGTTTTATAGTCTTGTGGGATCTATAAGCTTGTCTTTCACATGTTCTTCCAGTCCATCTTCTGGGATAGGGGCCTGCTGTGCTGCTTCTCAGATGTCTTCCTGGGCAGAGTTGCCTTACTCCTTTTCAGGGGGATGAGCTGACTGTAAGCTGGTTGTCTGTGTGGCTTTTGTTCCCTGGAGCCTTTCTCTGCCACTTCAGAGGGTCAGAGCAAAGTGGCCATGCTCAGATCTCTGGCCCTGAGCTGCAAGTCTATGGTCTCCCCTCATCAATAAACCCTCCAGGTCAAATAGTGTCCATGTCTGTGCACACCGAAGTTTACAGACTCCCATGGTTCTTTTCCACTGCGGTCTTCCCCAGGGGAGTCCAGGGACCCAGGAGCGTCACTGCACTTTGTTTGTGTCTTTGGGACTGTGAGCATTGGTGGGCGCCCACATGCACCCTGCTCTGCAGCCATTTTGTACTTCCCAGGGGATGTGAAACAGCCTGCAAGTTCCAGTCCTTTACAGGGTGCTTAGGCAAAGAGTGGTCTCCCGACTGGCCCATCTCCTGGTTTATGGTGACCAGACCTGAGAATCCCTCCTGAGATCACTGACCATAACCAGTTTCCCTGCTCTGCTGCCTGGGCACTCTAGCTGTTCAGGCACCCAGGTTCTTTCTGTGTCTCCTGGGATCCTGACACCACAATGACCCACCTAGAATGCTGCCCTTTCCATCCCCTGACCCTCTTTCAGAAAGGGTTGTCTCTCACTGGAGCAGACTTCTAAGGGTTCTGATTTTGCAATCCAGTGTTCTGTCACTTTCCAGTAGCCAGCTTATTGAGGCTCCTACCCCTTCCAATTATCTTCTAATGTTTCTCCACAGATTTATGTTCCTCACCTCCTACCTTGCAAAAAAGAAGTTGCTTTTCTGCTGGTAGAGTTCCAGATGTATTTTCTTACATTTCAGGCTGCATTTGTGGGTGTTCAGAATGATTTGCTAGATATCCAGCTAAATTCAAGTGGCCAGAGGAAACAAGATCCCTTACTCTTGCACCATCTTGCCTCTCTCTCCAATGTTATGTTTAGAGTCCCTTTTACCATGTGAGGTCACAGTCACTGAATCTGGGGGTTAGGATATGCACACTTTGAGAGACCATTATTCTGCTACGACATGTCTAAATTTATTTTTGCCTTCTCTCACTGTGCCCTGAGAGACATCCACAAAGAGGAGAAGTCATATATTTGGGCCACCAGGTTATCTGAGGAATCTAGATGAGAGACCACCTGACTTATGTTGTTGGTCTAGGAGCCCCACTATCAGTCATCTCCCTTCTACTCCTTTCCTTGCCCTTATCTTATTTGTCTCTTCTCATTTAGAGTCCATCAGGCTACAGACGGTCCTGTCTGTGCAGCCACAAATGGAGACAGCCCCTGCCAACTTCTACTGGGGACCCTTAGACTTCTGTGGATGAAACCCTGACTGCTGTTCTTTATCAAGGCCCCCAACCAGTAAGAAGCAGTTAGACCAGTCATTGCCCCCTTTCCTTAGGGTCACTTCCTCAGAGGGGGGAATGTTAGGACTTGATTGGACAGTTAGGCAGTCAGGGCCAGAGTTCCCAACAAGAAAATATGGAGTCAGGACAGTTAAAATAAAATAGCACTGACATCCTGTTCTGCCACTTAGGACAACACTGACATTATTCTTTGTAGCCTTCGTAGAAATGACTTCTGCAAAACATCCTAAAATAAGATAACCACAAAAACATTTGTCTCTATCATGGACAAGGGGCAGCTAAGACCTAAGCCTCCTGGGGTACCTGGGTGGCTCAGTGGGTTAAAGCCGCTGCCTTCGGCTCAGGTCATGATCCCAGGGTCGTGGGATTGAGCCCTGCATTAGGCTCTCTGCTCTGCGGACAGCCTGCTACCTCCTCTCTCTCTGCCTACTTGTGATCTCTATCAAATAAATAAATAAAAAATCTTTAACAACAACAACAACAACAAAAGACCTAAGTCCCCAGATGTCAGAAAAAAAAAAAAAAAGACCAGCAGCACGTAGACATGAACCTAATAGGTAGATATGTGACCACAGCCCTGATTGGCATTACTCAGCACACCCTGCTTGATTAAGATAGTTCCACAAAAGAGCTCATAAACCCCCTAAACTTAGAAACTCCAATGGCAACCTACTCGGGTCCCCTCCCTCTCTAGGAGCTTTGTACTCTTGTTCAGTAAGTCTTGCCTTTGCTGCCCACAACTCTTCATCTGGGCTACTTTTTCATTCTTCAAAGTGGCATGAGCAAGAACCGTGGGCACTAAGGTGACACAAATCCCATAACATCATGATGGTGAACATTCAAGATCATGAAGGAATCTATAGATTTATCAAAGGTTGTAGGTTTAAAAATGGCCTAGACAATCATTTGGCAGTGCTGTTATTTCACTCAACAAGCTTTCAGTGAGGACTTAAGCTGGACTAGTTTCTAAGACAATGTAAAACCAATGTACTGGGTTTTCCCAGTCATAGACACATAAATGACAGTGATATGATGTATAACGCGATGTTCAATAGATATATTCATGTCTGTGTTTGTGTAACTGAGAAAATCTAAACAAATGTATTTCTTGAGAAAAAATAAAGAATAATGAGAAAGTGTAGGGTCAATATATTGACACCCTTGTTAAGGAACCTGGAAAGAACCTCTGATGGCCTCTATCCAACTCCTTATCTTTCTCTTCCTTTTGATGGTGACACTGTTATCATCTGCAGTTTGATATCATTTTTAGTTGTGACTATAATTTTTTACTGTAACTCTAGCCTTACCACCCATATGTGAGTTCATAATTAACCCTTTGTTTGACCTGTGTTTGAACACATGTAGAGAGTTCTAGTCCTTTGTAACTTGCATCATTTCCTCGGCACTTCTGTGTGAGAAACATTGTTTCAGTTTATTCAGCTCTAGTTTTATTCATATTGTTGTAGAGTACTCTTTTCTACAAAGAGGCCACACTTTACCCATTTTACTGCTGATGGGCATTCGGATTTTTCCAGGCTTGGCTTAATACCAACAACGCTGCTGTGGAGCTTTCGTATCTACGTGTCTTGGGCTACGTGAGAGAGCGTTACCCTAGATAACGTCGCATCGAGGAATGTGAGTGTGGGTCAGTGTCACCAGGTAATGCCACATTATTATGAAAGTGACTGGAGCAGGTAAGGTGGCAGTAGGGTGTGTGGCCTGGGATGCAAAGCATTGACAGCAGGTCTGTCATTCCCTCCCTCTTCAGGACACCCAGAATCCATGTCTTTGCCAGTTCTCCCTCTGACTTTCAGGATGGAATCTAACTGGTATGGGAATAACTGAGAAAATTCAAATGTAAGAAGGTTTGTAGCAGGAAATACTTAATCCCTCTAGGCTAACTATCATAGATGAAGCTGGAACTTACCGGTCTAAGAAACGGCTACAACCACCCAGCAGCTTCCTTCCGTTTTTCTGGAGTGATGACTTTTACTATCCTGGTAAAGGCAAAACTGTTTGGAACTTAAATGCAAAGACTAGTTGACTTTAAGTAAACCATTTATGTTTTATTAAAGAGATAACTTTTAAAAATTGTTTGAGTACATCATTAAAACCTATGGTAATAACCTGAAGAGTGTGTTAGAGGATTTGAGATTTTTTTTTTACCCTTCACATTAGAAGTTTGGTAGAATTTGTTTCTCCTCCTTAATATTCATGCTGAAGATTAGAATGTGCCTAAAAATTAGCTCTGTGACCCCATAGAAGTTGATTATGAATGAAATTAAATTGAGAATTTATTGGGTCCACTGGGTGGTGTAGTCAGTTAAGCGTCCCTCTCCTGGCTTCACCTGAGGTTGTGATCTCAGGGTCATGAGATCCAGCCCTGCTTAGGTCTGGGTGCTCAGTGCAGAGTCAGCCTGAGAGTCTCTCTCCTTTTTCCTGCCCCTCTTGCTTGGGCTCTCTCTCTCTCTATCCTCTCTAAACTATCTAAATAAGTCTTTTTTTAAGAAATAAGAATTATATTCACATATTTACATTTAAAATTAAGGAACTGATTGCACTTACTTATTTATATGTAAATATTCAGGCAACTGTGAGGACAAACTCTTGAGTGTTTTGAAAACCTCTGGGTTATTCACAGACTAAGGTGCCTGGGGAGTTCTAGGCAGTTACTTGTCCACTATCAAAAATATGAAAGGATAAAAGAGACAGGTGAGGTCTCCTTTGGCATTGTCCTTGATCGTCATTCTCCCTGAGGATGGCCATCTCTGGACCACACAGTGACAGGGGCTTATTAACAGTGTGGGGCCTCTATTCCCAGAGATGTCAGCCTGGGAAATGAATTTGGTTCTCTGTGACAGCCAGTCACAGCCGAGTGTCACAGCACCCTGTCCTGTGCTCATAAAGGGTCTCACTGTCACCAGGCAGGTCACTGTATTTGGGAAACCACCGTCAGAGTTTGCAATTGCCTTCATCTCCCACCTCCTACAGGCAAAGTGCAGATCTCTGGTACCAGGTGAAGTCATATGAGAAAGTGTCTTTTTGCTTAAGAAAAATATGAGTGGGGCTCCTGGGTGCCTCAGCCAGTTATGCTTCTATGATTCCTTAGGTCCCAGGGTCCTGGGACTCAAGGTCCTAGGATCGACCCAGGCATTGGGCTCCCTCCTCAGTGGGAGAGGAGGTAGAGAAATAGCTTAGAACCCACAGAGAAGGTGAATAAAGGGGCGTGGAATGGAACTTGGTCTGTGTGTTGCTTTAAGTTAGCTTCTTCTCTGTTGTGATTGTTCTTTAAATGGAAAAGCTGTAGAGGTTTTTCTATATGGTCCATTGTCTAAAGGAACAGATAGTGGAAGTTTACCAAATAGAAGAATGAAATTTAATTGTTCATTATAGATGCTGCCAAGTCGTTCCCAGACATTTCATTCTATTGTAGTGTACTCATTATACCTTTGTAGGCACATGTGGGAAATAATTCATGCATATGTAGTGGTAATAACATATGCCCTTTGGTAGTAGAATAATAGAGGCTGTATACGTGTAAAATTATTAGACTACAACTTCTATGCTTTCCCTTTGGTTCCTTATTATCTATGAAATTTGACAATTTTTTTCTCTAGGCTTAAAACTCATTGTCAGTATTTAGAATTTTTCATTGCTCATCTTCTCCCAGACGAATTACCAAAACAGCTAAAATATGTATGAGCTATTAAAAATGCTATGTTGAAAATTACAACAGGGAAGTTCCATTTTGTGAATATTGTGTCAATGAGTCTCCATTTTGACATCAGTGTTAATTAGAAATGATGACATTTTGTGTGAGTACACATATCAATCTGAAAAAGAAAAGGTCAGAAGAATCCTGAATATGTAAATAATTGATGAATTAAACAAATGACAAGTTGTGTGTGTGTGTGTGTGTGTGTGTGTGTGTGTGTGATGGATTGATTTTCAGTGAATGGTTCAGTAGGGCCTCTGAGAGAGTCCAGGTGAGCCTTTCAATTAGTTGGCTTGTGTTCTCAGAACATGGGAATCTCTTAGTCCAATAGTCAATCCAGTAAACTTTGAGATCTTGAAGAGTTTTAGTCCTCAGAGACCGTGTTGCAAACCCTTGTGAGTACAGGCATTCTAGGGTATGCTGAGTCCTCATTAGCTGGCACCACTGTGTGACAATTTCGGACAGCATTTTCCAAAGAAGTACCTCGTGAGTCTCTGTCCGTGTCAGCTCCCTACACTTCCTCACACTAGTTATGTTATCAGTGTGTTTCAGGATAATCACCACATGTGATTTCTGCTATTTCCTGCCAGTCCTATCTGTTTCTGATCTTCCTCCTTTATGGTATGGGGTTGGTAAGCAACCTGTGTGCTATATGACATGGCATGGTAGTTGTCTACCTTCAGAGGACCAAATTATGCCTAGAAATTGTACTGTAGTTTGAGATCCTCAGGCCTAACAGGTCAATTATCCATCCTCTGAGCATAAGGATTTCCATCACTTTGATGATATAGTCTGTTCTCCAAGTTGTCCTCGGAAACAAGGATGTCATCCATATAGGGAATACTGGTTTGCATGTATGTATTTGTTTTAAGAAAGGCCTGGATGTTCCTGAAAATAGTACTATTGAGCACCCTTTCCTATTCTTATTGGCTATTAGTAAATCTTTTGTGAAGTTTTCATTTTTAAATAGACTGTCTTTTTATGGTTGATGAGTAGGAATTCTTTATTGACAAGTCTTTGTCAGTGTGTGTATTGCAAATCTTTACTTCCCAGTCTGTAGCTCACTGTAGTTTTCATTTTCTTAGTGGTCATGATATAAGGAGAAACGTTACATTTTTATGAAGTCCCCCTAAATTCTTTTAAATGATTAGTACACTCTGTGTCCTACCCCAAGACTGACATGTTCTAAATTTTCTTCCAGAAGCTGTCTACCTTAGGCTATAGTCTTTCTCAAATTTCTAAATTAAATTTTTAATTATAATAGGGTATTTACAGACTATTTTGGATTTTCTAGTACACAGTCATATTTGTGAATAGTCACAATTATCCCCTCAATTTTTACACTTTTTGTTTCTCTTGCCTTATAACACTGGGTAGATTCTCCAATACACTGTTGAGTAGAGTAGCATTGTTTGAAGATTTTGATATACCTTTCTCAATATCTGGTAGAAAAAGCAGACAAAATATTGGTAACAAATGTGACCTAATTGACATATACAAACTATTCCACAATAAGTACAGAATACATTATTTTCAAGTGGTTCTCGAAGATTTAACCAAATAGATGATATGTTGGGTCATGAGTCAAGTCTACATATTTTCATTTTTTTAAATATTTTATTTATTTACTTGAAAGAGATCACAAGCAGGCAGAGAGGCAGGCAGAGAGAGAGGAAGGGAAGCAGGCTCCCTGCTGAGCAGAGAGCCTGATGTGGGGCTCGATCCCAGGACCCCGAGACCATGACCTGAGCCGAAGGCTGGGGCTTAACCCACTGAGCTACCCAGGTGCCCCAAGTCTACATATTTTCGAAAGCCTGAAATTAACTAGATTATATTTTTAGGCCACAGGGGAATTGAGGCATAGCCATAATGAAAAGAAAACCAGGAAGTCACTCAATGTTTAAAAATTAAATGCAACTTTGCTACATATCCTAAGGGTCAGAGAGGGAATTACAAGGGAAATTCTCAACCTTTCCTAGATCAAGGCTCACAGACAATGGCACTCTATCTGTGAAGAGCATATAATGAGCTAGACAGGAGTTGAGCCTTAAGTCAGAGTTCTCTCCACCCAGCCACACCTGGCAGCCTTGGCCCGTGGTCCTCCCCCAGCTGCCCATTCTGGTAGCCCTGACCTAAGGGGGACAGCATGGCCATAAGTAAATGGGAAGCTCCATACCCCTAGTGATGACGGTGCTATTGTCTTGTCCTCACCAGTCCAACAGCATGCTTTCTGAGTGAAATATGACACAAGAGCAGGTTCTTGACCTTCCTTAAGTTTTGAAAATCATCTTGTGAGTAATCTATTAGAAATATGAATTCAGGCGCCTGGGTGGCTCAGTGGGTTAAGCTGCTGCCTTCAGCTCAGGTCATGATCTGAGGGTCCTGGGATCGAGTCCCACATTGGGCTCTCTGCTCGGCGGGGAGCCTGCTTCCCCCTCTCTCTCTCTGCCTGCCTCTCTGCCTACTTGTGATCTCTCTGTCAAATAAATAAATAAAATCTTAAAAAAAAAAGAAATATGAATTCAACATGTGTTCTTTCTTCTGGAAAAAAAATAGACCCCAATAGTAATCATGGCTTCCTGATTACCTGCTCTTGAGAGCCATCACGCCAGCTCTTTGTGGAATTCTCTATGAATTAACTATGATGTAGTTGATGAATTAACTATGAAATTAACTATGATGTAGATACTATCAGGCACGTTTTCTGGATGTTTAGGGGCTCAGAGGCAATTCAAGTCACAGAGGATTTTAGTGTCAGAAACGTAAGTGGATCTCCAAACTGTCTCCAAATCCCTTGTCCTTCCATACACAGTACTATTTCCCTCCTATCTCAGGTCCTCCTGATCTGGAAACATCTCAAGTCTCAGGAATTTTTTGGTGTGTGGCCAACTGGAACAGATTGAGCTGGCTTTTAACCTCTGCCCATCATGATTATTAAGACAGTTATCTCTGTGCAAGACCTCTGAGTAAGATACTCAAAGATCCCTAGGAATTGAGACATTCTAATATTTTTCTGATATTAAAGTTACTGAACTTTTTTTAAAAAATTGATTCAGGCTCTGGTATGTTCAGAGTGTGCTGTAAGACAGGTCCGAAATAGTATTTAAGAACACTCTGCTCAGCCTCTTCTACAAAGTGAGCCAATGCTTATAAACATTGCTAAACTATTCCTTTACTCACACTTATTTACTTCCCAACCATCACAGTGTTTATATGGTATGACTATGACTTACATTAGCCAAAATCTGTAGGGAAAGAACTTAGTGCATCCAGGGGTCACTTCATGTTTAAATTAGTGTCCCAACAATGAGCTGCTTTATTTCATTCTGTAGTCCAAGGGAACGGTGTCAGATATCTCTAAGATGCCTAGCCTAAAATTCTGACTCTAAATTATCTGTGTGCTTCAGAAATTTGCGCAGGAGCCCAGTGTCTCTGAACATCTCTATTACCTGTGTTGACCATGGAACTGGATATCTTCTATAGGCATCATTTTGATTTCTTCATACTGATATTAAAGGTGCATTTGTCTCAAGTTTCTCCATTGAGTAGTAATTATAATGATAAAAGAAATTTTTATCTTATACCATCTGTGGGGCCCTGATCCTGGGCTTCTGGGGAAGCTACCCTTTAACGTTTTACCAAGCTTAAAATGACTGGGCAAAACTTCAAAGCATGGGCCCTATTTCTGCTCCAAGCACATACTGTACATATGCTGTACACATGTGTGTACAGTACATATACTGTACATACATATGTACATAAACATATGAGAAGAAAAAAATCACCAAAAAAGGCCACTGTAGGCATATAGATAAGAAAAACAAAAAACCTCTTGGGCTTCCATAAGATTAAAGTCATACCGACTTACACATACTGAAATCATTAGAAAAAGTCTGTAACTTTCTGGAATGTTCTTCCTCATGTTGATGTGTTAACTATGTACATAAAACAAAACCAAACAAATACATAACCTGCCCCAATGTTCCTTCCCTGGAGCACTCCCTTCTCTGTGAAGACTGTGTCTCCCAGGCAGCTGTCTGGACTTGAGTTTAAATAAAATTCTCTTCCTTTCTCTCTAAAATGTTTAAAAAGTTTTGTTCATTTAGTGTCAACAATAACAGTATGTTTTTTAATAAGTGAAAGATAGATGTTCCTGGTTCACAACTCCCAACAGCACGGAAGGGCAGCAGTTCATCCTGGAGCTTCCCTACAGAACTAAGCCTATGTTTGTATTTTCCAGCACAAATGGGCTCATCCTAGAAGGATGCTTCGAGGGTCTGAGAAGCACTGTCCACTCCATGGGTAAGACCAGAAGGGGAAATTCTTCCCACTTAGCATTACTTTTTGGGTCTTAAAATTGCCTTGGGAATGTGCAAAACCTTTGCATTTTCTAAAGCCCAAGCCTGGGATGGTCTGAGAGCAGCTGACCTTGCTGGGAGCCAGGAACAGCTCTGCAGGCAGAGCTGGTGCAGGAAGGGAAGGGACAGGGCTCTGAGGGTGGTCTGCAGCTAGAGAGATTCACGGAAGGGGCCTGATGTGTGTGTGTGTGTGTGTGGTTCCTGCCCACGACCCCACACATGCCTGTGAAACCAAGCCAGGGGAGGCACCTCTGGGACCACCTGCATTCATAGGGTGTGGGAGATGAGGGCAAGTTGCCTGGTACAGGCAGGCACTGCATCCAGTGGGCTCAGGGCACCACCCTCCCCGACCAGTCAATGTGTGGGGGTGGACCCAGAGCTGCCCCGGAATGCAGAGGCGAGGCAAGGAAGAGGCACTCTGAGAGACCCTGGTTGGAGGTCCTGGGTAGGTGAGTATGCTCTGGGCATTGGGGTGGGGGTTCTGGGGGTAGGGTGTGGGCCCAGGTGGGAGGCTGGGGTCTTGGGAGGCCCCATGGAGTGTGTTAATCCCAGGAACTCATATGAGTTCTCTTTTTCTCTTGAACAAGTCTCTTTTGCCCGATATCCATCAACTAGCCATATCCCTCAGACCCTTGAACTCCAGGGCGCCTGCTCATGCAATCTTTTGTGGGATGGGTTACAGACATTTCAGGGTTTCCTGTGTTCCTTGGGAAGAGTGCATGTAAGGACTGCACACAGCCCCTAATTCAGTGGGGTACCCCCTTGTCCCCTGGCACAGACAGTGCAGGTAATGGACCTTGAGCAGAACCTCGAGTTCAGCAGGGCGTCCCTGTTTCCCCAGGCACAGGTGTGGCACTAACAAGCCCCAGAGAAGTCTTCCAACTTCATTCAGCATTGTGCCTCATGTGCCCCATGGATGGTGGTTCTGGGATATCAGGATTGTATGGAATGATACAGCTTCCTGTTCCCTCAAACACAGATGTGGCAGTAAGAAGTCCCCGAGCTCTCCCCCAGCTTCAGTATTATACCCCTTTTCCCCCCACTCCCTGGGACTGGTGGTAATGGGCTGTCAGGATCCTACAGGAGGGTCCTCCAGGTGGGGCCTGGAAGCTGGGATAAACCAGAGCCCCCTCAAGTCGCATGAAGAACAGAGGAGTTGTTTTCATTTGGAAGAGTAATTTGGGGGCACCTGGTGGCTGTCAGTTAAGCGTCTGCCTACCAGCTTGGGTCATGATCCCAGGGTCCTGGGATCAAGCTCTGCTTCAAGCTCCCTGCTCAGTGAGGAGCCTGCTTCACCCTCTTCCACTCCCCCTACTTCTGTTCCCTCTCTAGCTCTCTGTCTCTCTGTGTAACAAATAAACAAACATAGGAAGGAAGAGTAACTTCACTTCCCCAAAAAGGACGATGGCATTGGTTGACTTTAGAGTGAAGCTAATTACTACTTAAGAAACAAGCACGTGTCTCCCCTTCTCCCAGGAACTGGAGCAGGTGTGCCAGCCTTGAATCGGAGGTGCCTGCTTATCTCCACCTGACAACACTCCCCCATTCGGGCTCCACAAGACCCGAAGTTTTGAAATCAGCGTCTGAATCAGTCATGTGGCTTGTCACAGGACGTCAGCGTTCAGAGAAAGCAGCAGGTACGTACACTGGGCCCAATGATGCATCCATGTCAGGACAGGAGGTAAAACTTCTCTTTAACCCCAAACCTCCTGGGCTTTTCCCTTGTCTCTAGTGCAGCCACGAAGTCAAACTGAAGCAGCTGTCAACAATCTAGAGCAGGTGCCAGAGTTCCTGAGTTTCCCTGCAGGGAGAACGTGGCAGGGGGTCCTATTTTCTCTGTTCATTTCTGGCTTACGAAGGTATTTGGAACATCTCTTTCCTAGGCAATCACTTTGATTAGAAAGGGAAGATGAGATTTCCTCTGCGTTTTTTTAACATATAATTTGTTCCTTCATCTAATGGTATTTGGGCCGAGGTTGTGGAGGAGTGGCCAGCATCTAGAGTTAGGTGGCTGCGGTCTGATAGAGACTTGGATGATGACTTGTCATTTGTGTGATGTTTCCTAACTGATTAGTCTTTTCATCAGAAGAGTTACAATTAAGGTTGAATAATTCAAAATTATTCAGAGCAGACTTTTATCATTTAAAAGTTAAACTTGACTTTCTAGTTTCACTAAATGGATCGTCTAGATATTTGGACATGCCGTATTTTCTCTGTAGTTTCATTTCTGGTGGAGTCAGAAGGAGGGCCTTTGGGAATTCTCCTGGATAGAGGCATGCTGGTGGCTTCAAGGGGCTTGGCATGAGGAGCCCTGGAGTGAGTTCTGGAACTGCTTGCCGGACGCTGGGTGAGTCAGGTTATCGCACAGAGTTTCTGTTTCCTCCTTATGAAATTGCTGGCAGGTATTATCTATGGAAATCCTTTTTACACAGAAACTGTTCTGCCTAATGAAGGGCAACTAAAATGAGGTGATTTGGGATGTATTATTCTGTAAAAAATAGTTTTAAAACCCTCTGTCATAGAATATGGTACTTTATTGCACAAGGAGTCCTCGGACAGCTGCAGGGAAAGACTCAGATCTCAGAGCACGTTCATGTTCCATTGATACGTGACTTCCAGTTTGCCCAGGGAGGAAGGTGAGTGCAGAGAACCACGACAGAAGAGGAAAGGAGGTGTGAACCATTCAGGAGGGAGCCTTCTGCCTTTCTCATGAAAGACTTGGGCCAGTGTAATTTTGGAAGGGGGAATCCTGGAGCTTTGCAGCAGACAGGGGAGCTCCAGGGCTGGGTAGAGCTGACAGGGGTCCCGGAGGAGAGCCCAGTTCATTCTGCAGGAGGGTGTGGGCGGGGCTGGCTCCCGGGGTGGCTGTGTGTCCCCCGTGTGACCGTTGTGACAAGTCAGGGCTGGGAACAGGTTCCTGGCTGTGGACAGGTGAGGCGCAGGTGGAGGGCTGGCAGAACACCTGCTTCTGAGCCACCAGCCTCCCCCAACACACACAACCTGGTCGTCTGTCCCTGTCACTCCAGTTCACACCTCCCCATGTTGCCAGGCCGAGACGCTGGTTTGGGCTTCGTTCTTTGCTGTGGGTGACATTTCAGAAGTTAGGTGGTGGAAGTGAGAACATCTGTCCCTCTGTTATTTCCTGCTCTTTTTTCAATCACTCACTGAATCAGACCTGCTAGTGGAAGGAATAGCCTGTGTGTTTTTCTTTCCTGTTTTAATTAAGCAATGGGAAAGCAGTCCAAGAATCCTTTGTGGGGGTCCATGTTTTTCTCTTCCGTGAACCACTTTCTGATATTGGAAATTATTTTTCAAAGTAAAGCACAGCCTCAGAGCTATAACAGGGTGCAGTGCCCTTTGTGAGGAATGTAAGTTGTTGAGGGAACGGGAAGTGGCTCTTTGTGCTCCCAGCAGACATCTAGCCTTCCCCGTGGGGTCTGCTCACCTGGTGGCCCATCCTGGGCTCTGAAACCTGATGTGGTGAATCACTTGTGACTGGAACTGGGGATTTATGAAGAAAACAGAGTGAACCCAGAGGGTGCCTGTATCCTCTGCACTCGGACAACTCCATGGAGCAAAGGAAATCATCGCCCGTGAGGCATGTCAGGATCTGCACTCCGCTCTCCTCCGGGCTTTGCTTCATGGGAAGAGGTTGTGTCTTCATCCTTATCTGAACCAGAGCCATGTTGTCTGGTTATGGAGATCCAGACCTTTACGTGGCCATGTCTTTATTATTCTTGTGATGTTAAGAAAGCAATCCAGGGATGCCTGGGTGGCTCAGTTGGTTGGGCGGCTGCCTTCGGCTCAGGTCATGATCCCAGCTCCTGGGATCGAGTCCCTCGTCGGGCTCCTTGCTCGGCAGGGAGCCTGCTTCTCCCTCTGCCTTTGCCTGCCACTCTGTCTGCCTGTGCTCGCTCCCTCTATCTCTCTCTCTCTGACAAATAAATGAATAAATAAATAAATAAATAAATAAAAGCAATCCAGACACTGACTTTGAGATACAAATATCAAAAGGAAAAATATTAGGTCAAATATATATATATATGAGGGCTGAACTTGTGGTATCTCTCATTAGTACGGGTAATGCAGGGCTGCCCGTGTGAGAAAAAGCAAGGCATTTTTTAAAATTTATCTTTTTTTTTTTTAATAAACATATAATGTATTATTAGCTCCAGGGGTACAAGTCTGTGAATCGCCAGGTTTACACACTTCACAGCACTCACCATAGCACATACCCTCCGCAATGTCCGTAACCCCACCGCCCTCTCCCTATCCCCCTCCCCCCAGCCACCCTCATTTTGTTTTGTGACATTAAGAGTCTCTTATGGTTTGTCTCCCTCCTGATCCCATATTGTTTCATTTATTCTTTTCCTACCCCCCCCAACCCCCCCC
>ML111479.1:0-17196 GCA_003697995.1 Taxidea taxus jeffersonii | reverse complement strand
TGTGTGTGTGTGTATATATATATATATATATACCACATCTTTACCCATTCCTCTGTTGATGGACATCTAGGTTCTTTAGAACAAGGCATTCTATTTGGATAGAAGAGTGCTGTGCACATGTAGTGTTTTATTTTCTCCTTTTCCTTCCTTCCTTACTACCCTTCCTTACTTTCCTTACTTCCCTTCTCTAAAGGGAAAATAGAGTGGTGACTAGAGCTTTGTTTCTGAATTGAAGGAACGGGAGACAAGAGATGAAAGAGCAGGGTTCATGCTGACGTGGTGCTCCATGCCCCTTGAGTGAGGGTTTAAAGCTTGGACTTGGGAGCGTTTGTGGTCAGGGGGGATGTGGTCCGAGTTTCCCACACACACAGTCACTCAGCTGGTCCCTCACTGGGACCGTTCCTGCCTTTTGAAGGGCAGCTTGAAGGTGGCTTGAAACCCTAGGGCACCTAGAAATGATCTGGAAGGCACACCTGTGTGGGCCCATGTAGGCAAACCCAGAGAATTCTGGAGCTAACCAGGAATACTTTTCTGAGACTGGAGTTGGCTTCTCTGTGAGCAGCACTGAGCTGGGGAGGAAAGCAGTCTCTGGGTCGTAGGAGTCACTGTGTCAGCAGGTTGAGCCTGGCAGGGTGGTCAGACCAGATAGCTGGGAGACTGTGAGGCCTGGAGGTGGGCCTTTGCTCATGATGGGCAGACCAGCCTGCTCCAGGGACAGGACTCTGCTCCCTGACCACCCTTCTGATGCAGATGTGATAGAATGTTGCTTCTTGTTGGGTTCTCAGGCCCTCGTTTCAACAGGGGGCTTGGTGGGAACCAGTCCACAGGCAGCACAATGGACTCTTGCCCAGTGTACCCCCTCACTTCCTCCACTGAGGCGCCACAGGTGTCCTCTGCCTGGTATCTGTGAATTCAGCCAGCAGCGGCACTTCTTCGAGAGCCACAGCCCTGAGAAATCCTCCCCTTTCCTGTGCTGTGTGCAAGAGGCCAGTTTTCATTTGGAACTGAAATCTCAGCTCCTGCCACTGGGTTCCAAGGCCACGCAGCACACCAGTCTCCTTGAAGCTCTAGTTCCACATGGACCTGACGTGTGAGACTGAGTCCAAACATGGGGGGCCTGCTGCTGCTGCTGCTGGTTCCCTCCTGAAAACTGTGCAGCAAAGCCTGGTTTGTGATGACATCCCAGGAAAGAGGGACAAATGTACCCTTCTGCCCAACTACAAGAGGGTTCCAAATGTCAATCACAGGTGGCTGGTGCTAGGAGGAGAGATGTCTGTTTCTCCAGAGGTTGGCCAGAAGGAGATTTGAACCCTGGCATGCTTCTCTGCTCAGCTTTCTTGGATGAACACCTCAGGCAAGAGAGGCACACGGGTGTGCATGCTCACCTGTAATTGAGGAAGGTGTCTGGTTTCAGGTTTCATGTGCAAGTAGATTCCTCTTATGTCTCATTTTCCTGATGGTCTTCAGGATGCAGTAGGGGACACATTGTCCCAGGCATCCTGCCTGTGCAAGAGCCCAGGGCACCTTTTCCCCTGGGGCTTTGGACCAGGAAATCAGAGGGAGTCAGTGGTGAGTCCATCCGTGTAGGCCCCAGTCCATCTCTCCCCTACTGAGATGGACTGGTGACTGTAATAACTGCTCTGGAAATAAAAAGCAGGGGGCAGGTCTGGGGTGCCGAAAGGGGATGGAGTGGTGCTTGCTATTCACATAGGGGCCAGGTGGGACATCACTAGGAAGGTGATACTTGAGTCAAGATCTGAAGAAGGTGAGTGATATCACATCAAGAGCATTCTAAATGGAAGGGAAAGCATGTGCAAAGGCCCTGGGGCAGGAGCAGCAAGAAGACCCTGTGGGCATAGAAGACCCCTTAGGACATGACCTCAGGGAGGTGACAGAGGGTGACAGAAAGCCTTTGCATGGCTGTCACCCCATGGGACCATATTTCATTGGGTCATCCTGGCTACAGTGTTGAGAACTGAGGAGACAGCATTGAGAATGGGCAAAGGAGGTCCATGATGAGCTTTCCTAGGAACTCAGGCATGAGATGGGCTCCAGTGTGGACCAGACAGGTAGTCTTGGAAGGAGTGGTTAGTCCTATTCAGGGTACCTATTGAAAATGGGGCTCACAGGATTTGCCAATGGGTTTGATATTGGGAATGGATAAAAGAGGAATTGAGGTAACTCTAAGCCCTTGTTGGTTGTTGCAAGTGAGGGGAAGGAGGAGATTTCTAGGGAAAGGAGGTAGTCTATGGTCCACCTGCTGAGGAAGGTGCCTTTCACAGTGGATCTCCTGATGTTTGTGTCCGGGAAAACAGTTGACTGTGTCCGGGAGAACAGTTGACATCTACTCCCTCAGTAACTTTCAAGTACAAGTCTCCCCCACTTTTCTCAAAGTTCATGGAAAGACACTTGGCTTACTGGAAAGATCTACATTATTCCCTAGCTCCAGTAGCAGGAAGAAACCTAAAGAGGATTTCTCTCTTATGGAAAAAGTCAAAAAGTGGGCATCGCGTTCAGCATCTGTTTTGTGGGGAACCACTACTGAGGCGGCATGCACCCCAACCAGCTCCTTCCTGGGCACTGCTCTCTGCATCAAGCCACCAGCACTTTGAATTGGGTCTGTGAGCATCTGCTGTGCTTTATCTCCATTTATTTTGGGCATCCATTAGGATGTTGTGTCCTGAGGCCTAAGAAAAGCTGTAGAGAAGGAACTTTTGGAGTCTGAGCATGCTCACTCATTTTTCTGTAGAAATTAATGGTAATTCCCTTTTCAGTTTACACCATTTCTGCTGTGAACGGTTTCCTAGGATCACTGTGCTTTCAAATAGTTGGGGAGCCTGTACCCCATCCTGCAGGGGTAGCTTTAGTCTCCATGCTGCACAGAACATTCCATGACTTGTGGATTTTATCACTCAAACATGGCACCTTTGACCACCTTCACCACTTTCCCCCCTTCCCTGAATGTGGCAACCATCAATCCATTCTCAGTATGTATGCGCTCAGTACTTCTTTGGTTCCATGTGGAATGTCCATGAGAGCCTCCGGTGTTGGTCTTTCTGTGTCTGAGTTACTTAGCATAATGCTCCCAAGGTCGATGTTTCCATGTCTGGTTATTGTGAATAATACTGCAGTGATCATGGGAGGCATCTATCTTTTTGAGCAAGTGTTTTTGTGTTCTCCAGAGAAATACTCAGTAGAGCAATTACCAGGTCATGTGGTGGTTGTATTAATTTGTTCCCGGAACCTCCATAGCATTTGTCACAGTGGCTGCACCAGTATCCATTCCCACCAACAGTGCACAGGGTCCCCTTGTCTACACACCCTTGACTACACCTGGTGTCTTTCTCTGGGATGACTGCCGGTCCAACAGTTGTGAGGTGACAGCTGATTGCGGTTTTGACTCATGTTTCCCTGATGACAGTTAGTGATGTTGCACAACTCCTTCCGTGTCTGTTGACCACCTGTATGCCATCTTTGGAAAGTATCTATTCACATATTCTCCCCAGTTTTTATTCAGTTTTTGTTTAGATTTGAAGGAGTGTTTTGTGTATTTTGGATATTAGCCTCTTCTCACAGGTAGGATTTGCAGATATTTTTTCTCATTGTGTAGGTTGCCTTTTAAGGGTTTGATGGTTTCTTTTCTCATGCAGAAATTTCATTTCGATGTCCTTCCACTTGTTTATTTTTGCTTTTGTTGCCTTTGCTTTTGGTGTCTGATGTAAGAGACTCTTCACCAAAACCAATATGGAGAAACTTACTACCTGGGTTTTCTTCTTGGAGGTTTATGGATTCAGTTCTTATGTTCAGCTCATTCATCCATTCGTAATTTTTGTGTGCGATGTAAGACAGTGATCCACTCACATTCTTCTGCATTTAGTGTCCAGTTTTTCCCGTACCGTTCGCTGAAGACACACTCCTTTCCCCACTGTATATTTTCTACTGCTGTGTCAAAAGTTGAGACCATACATGTGTGGGTTAGTTTCTGAGGTTTCTACTCTGTTCCATTGACCTGTGCGTCTGCTTTTATGCCAGTATCATAGTTTTGATGATTATAGATTTATAATCTATCTTGAAATCTGGGAGTGTGGTGACTGCAGTTTTCTTTCTCCAGATTGCTTTCGGTATTTGGGGTATTTTGTGATTCCATATGAATTTCAGAACTGTCTTCTGCTTCTTTGAATAATGCCATTGGGATTCAGATAGGGATTTCATCACATGTTTAGATTGCTTTGGGTATGGTGGACATACTAACATTATTAACTCTTCTAGTTAATGAGCATGGTGTATACTTCCGCTTATTTTTGTCCTCTTCCATTTCTTTGACCCATACATTCACACCCCCCCCCAGCACACACATGTACTTCCTTATTTTCCAACCATGTGTTCAGTGTACCAAGTCTTTCTTATTCTTGGTTACTATTATTCCTAATTTTTTTTTCCTTCATGCAGTTGAGAATGGCATTGCTTTCTTAGTTTCTTTTGTGAAAGTTTGTCTTCAGTATATAGAAACACAACAAGTTGGGGCATCTGGGGGGCTCCATTGGTGAAGCATCAGCCTTTGGCCAAAGTCATGATTCTGGGTTCCTTGGATGGAGCCCCACCTTGGGCTCCCTGCTCAATGGGGAGCCTGCTTCTCCCTCCCCCTCTGCTGCTCCGCCTGCTTGTGCTTGTGCTCTCTCTGTCAAAGAAAGAAATAAAGAAAATCTTAAAAAAAAAATGCAATAGGTCTTTGTGTATTGACTTTGTATCCTGCAGCTTTACTGAATTTATTTATTCTAACTGTTTTCTGGTGGAATCTTTAGGGATTTCTATATATAGTATCATGTCATCTGCAAATAGTGACAGTTTTCTTTTCCTCTTTGGATGTGTATATATATATATACATATTCTATATGCTTTGGCTAGGACTTTCAATAACATGTTGAATGAAAGTAGTGAGAGTGGGCACCTTTCTCTGGCTCTTGGTGGTAGTGAAAGAGTTTTCAGCTTTTCACCCTGAGTATAATGTCAGCTTTGGGCTTTTCATGTAGGCCCTTTGTTTGGTTGAGGTATGTTCCCTCAATACCCAGATGGTGTAGAGTTTTTATTATAAATGCATACTGAATCTTGTCAAATGTTCTTTCTGCATCTATTCTAACAATCCTAGGATTTTTATCTTTTATTTTTTGAAGGTGGTGTATCCCATTGGTGGGTGTGCAAATGTGGAATCATCCTTACATCCCTGGAATAAATCCCACTGGATCATGTTGTGTGATTCTCCTGATGTATTGTTGAATTAATTCTGACAATAATCTGTTGAGGATTTTTGCATTTCTGTTCATGAGGGATATTGGCCTTTCCTTTTCTTGTAGTGTCCTTGTCTTGTTTTGGCAGCAGGGTAATGCTGCCCTGGCAGCCCCTCATAAAATGAGATTAGACCTATGTCCTCTTCTATTTTTTAAGGAGTTTAAGAAGGGTTGGTGTTAATTCTTCTTCTATTCTCGGGTTGAACTCCTCAGTGAAACTCTTTGGCCTTAGACATTTGTTTCTTGGGAGGTTTTGATTATCGAATCAATGTTTTTACTAATGATCAGTCTGTTCAGATTTTTTTTTTCCTTCACGGCTCAGTCATTCTAGGTTGTTTTTAGGAACTTACCCATTCTTCTAGGTTGTCCAATGTGTTGGCCTCTACTTGCTCATAGTACTCTTATGATCCTTTGTATTTTTGTGGTATTCATTGTCATGGTTCATCTTTCATTCCTTTTTTTAAAGTTTTTCACATTTTTAAATTTAAATTCAGTTAGCCAAGGTATAGGATATCACTAGTTCTTGATATAAGGTTCAACGATTCATTAGTTGAGTATAACAGCCAGTGCTCAACACCACATGGGCTGTCTTTAATGTCCATTACCCAGTTACTCCATCCCACCACCCACCTCCCTTTCTGTAAGGCTGTTTGTTTCTCAGAGTCCAGAGTCTCATATGGTTTGTCTCCCTCTCAGATTTCTTCCCACTCAGGTTTCCCTCCCTGTCCCTCTGACCCTCTGGGCTATTTTTTATGTTCCACATATGAGTGAAATCATATGATAATTATCTTCCTTTGTCTGACTCATTTCATTCAGCATAATCTCCAGTTCCACTCATGTTGATGTAAATGGTGGGTATTCATCCTTTCTGATGGCTGAGTAATATTCTGTGGTATTTATGAACGACATCTTCTTTATCCATTTGTCTGTTGAAGGACATCCTAGCTCGTTCCACAGTTTGGCTATTGTGGACATTGCTGCACTGAACATGGGGTGCAGCTGCCCCTTCTTTTCACTGTGTCTGTATCTTTGGGGTAAATACCCAGTAGTGAAATTGCTGGGTCCTGGGGTAGCTTTATATTTAACATCTTGAGGAAACTCTATACTGTTTTCCAGAGTGGCTGTAGGAGATTGCCTTCCCACCAACTGTGTAAAAGGGTTCCCCTTTCTCCACATCCTCACCAACACTTGTTTCCTGTCTTATTAATTTTTGCCATTCTGACTGGTGTAATGTGGTATCTCATTGTGGTTTTGATTTTAATATCCCTGGTGACAAATGACATGGAGCGTTTTTTTTCATGTGTTTGTTGGCCATTTCTGTGTCTTTGAGTATTGTCTATGTCTTCTGCACTTTTTTGGACAGGATTATTTGGAGTTTCTGGGGTATTGAGTTGAGCCCTTTATCTGACATGTAATTTGCAAATATCTTCTCCCATTCTGCAGGTTGCCCTTTAGTTTTATTGACTGTTTCCTTTGCTGTGCAGAGCTTTTTATCTTGATGAAGACCCCAAAATTCATTTTGCTTTTGTTTCCCTGGCCTTTAGAAATGTGCAAGAAGTTGCAGTGCCCAAAGTTGAAGAGGATGCTGCCTGTGTTCTCTATGATTTTGGAGTGAGATAAGAATTAATCTTCTTTCTTTCCTGATTGTATTTGAGCCCTCTCTCTTTCTTAGTGAGCCTAGCTAAAAGTTTGTCAGTTTTATTTTTCCAAAAAAAAAAAAAAAAAAAAGCAGCTCTTATTTTCATAGGTCATTTGTCCTTTTTTTCTCCATTGGGTTTACTTCCACATTCCTTTCTGTTACTTCTTTACTTCTACTGTTTTGGGGTTTTGCTTGTTTTTTCCCCCCACTTTCCCATTTAAAATTGAATTATTTATTGGAGACCTTTCAGGTGGATTGACAAGGACCTAAATTTCTACAAACTTCCCCCTTAGAGCTAGTTTTTCTGCATCCCATAACTTTTGATAGGTTCTCTTTTTCATTTGTCTCAAGGTACTTTTAAAATTTTTTATTTCTTCTTTGACCATTGGTTGTTTACTAGCATGTTGTGAATTATCACAACATCCCTAGCAGCAGCCGGGAGAGGAGGGCGGCCATGGTGCAACTTCCTATGGTTGCAGTCAGGACTAGTCTGGAGCCCACTGAGGTCAGCCATGCCTGGCTCGGAAGGCACCCAATCAACCTACCTATGGGCACTGTGCCCATGGCACTTTTGTGCCAGCCGGTTCCCGTGCTGCTGCCTCCTACTTTCCATCATCTTCATGGTCATGAGCCTCTGCTCTTGCCTCATGGCCCCCTGGGGTATTGCCCTCCCTCCATCTGGCCCTCCTCCTCTGCCTTGTGCAAGCCAGTGCCAGGGGAGCCTTCTCGAGAGGCAGCCCTATCAGTCCCCTGATGGAACACTTCCATGGATCCCCCCTGAGGAGAGGATGATGCCCTGCCCTGGAAGGGGGCTGCTGGTCCCCCAATCAGGAGAGCCACGTCTTTCTTTTCAGCCTGGCCTGCCCTCCCCTCAGTCCTCAGGGAAGCTCTCCCCACTTCCTGAGCTAACAGCTCTGATCTTAAAAACCAATATTGCTTTCTGTTTCTCCATGCCTTAGTTCAGTTCATCTCATCCATGGCATGTCTTTTAGATCTCTCAGTGGGTTTTCAGCAGTCCTGCAGGGCTGTCTTCTCAAAGAGGGGATGATCTCGGAGGGCCAGCCTTCACTACCACCTCCCTCAGCATGTCCCTGGTCCCTGGAGCCAGCTGTCCCACTGAGTGTTGAGGGACCCAAGCCAGGCCATCCTGAACCCAGGCTGTGTCAGCTGTGTAGACTGGTATGTGCCAGGAGAAGTGGGCAGCTAGCATGGGCCAGGTGCAGGCAGTTTCTCTTTCTCATTCCTCCCCCCTACCCACAGGTAGCTCAGAGAAGCCTCCATGCCCCACATCTCAAGATCCCTTGACCTGCGCCTCCTGCGTTCAGCTGGTGAACTTGGTGGTTTCCTGTTGCTTCTGTCTCCCATACTCACACCCACGGCAGCCTGGATCAGGGGAGGAATCCTTGTCTGTACTTGATCCTCTTCCTATTCTGCACTGAGCCCATCCACCTTTGTATCTTCCATGGATGTGCTTGGAAGCAGGCTCGTCCACAAGGAACCTATTAGCCAAATAGATCCAGGAAATGACCACTGAATGAGTGATCCAGGAGAGAGAATAAACCTGCTATGAAACACTGTGACCATTTCATACTAAAACAGATACAATGATAGCTTTCTGGACTGTGAAGTGGCATCTATCTCTACTTACACTGTTGAATGCCTAGGTGCTGAGCTGGGAGAGAAAGGGACCATGGCTCCTGTGGGCTAGGATTAACAGGTAAAATATAAGAACTCAGTGAAATTTGAATTCGAGACATAGAGTCATAGAATTTGACATAGACAATTTGACATATGTCTCTAATTCAATGACATAGAGTCATTGAATTAGAGACATAGAGTGAATAATTATTGTTGAAGAAATACACCCAAGTAGGGCATATGAACATTGTGTTCCAAAGCTTTTTCAAATAGGTTACTAAAAGAAAAATCTTTTTTATTGTTTATTATAATTCCAGTCAAGTTAACATACAGTGTTATATTAGTTTCAGGTGTATAATACCATGATTCAGTAATCTATATGTTACCCAGTGCTCATCAGGAAAAGTGTACTCTTAGTCCCCTTCATCTATTTCACTCAATCCTTTCTCCACCTCCCCTTTGGTAACCATCAGTTTGTTTGCTATTGCTAAGAATCTTCATTTCTGCATAAGAGTGACACCATACAGTAATGTCTTTGACTGGCTGATTTCACATAGGATAATACTCTCTAGATCCATCTATGTGGCTGCAAATAACAAAATCAGCCACCCCTCACAACCCAAGTGCAGCAGCTCTTTCTGCTCATGGGTCCTGTCCCCATGCTTTAATATAATCACCTTTTTGCGCCAGAGATGTCTTTTCATTAAAGAAACTGAGCAGTGGCTCCCTCCACACACTGCCCCTCTGGTGGTGGTCCACTGTGACCTCGTGCCTGGCCAGAGACTGCTGTCTACCTGTCTCCACGTAACTCAACAGACAGGAGGATTTCCCTGAATTCCACAGGATATGAAGAGACAGAGCCACAGGCCCCTCTACCCCACAGTCTGCATGGTAGTAGTCAGTAATTCTAACAAGGGTTGACTGCCCCCCCCCAGTCTCATAAAACCTTGCTCTGTCCCCATGGAAGTCATGGTCTGCCCTCAGAAAATACCCCAGGAAACTAAACTTTAATCAGAATGCTCTCTTCACCTTCTGGTTCAAATCTTGTCCAACCACAGTGATACGAAAGTAGAAATCAGTCACAAGAAGAAAATGGGACAGCTGGGGCACCTGGGTGGCTCAGTGGGTTAAGCCCCTGCCTTCAGCTCAGGTCATAATCTCAGGGTCCTGGGATCGAGCCCTGCATCCTGCTCTCTGCTCAGCAGGGAGCCTGCTTCCCTGCCTTTCTCTGCCTACCTGTGATCTCTCTATCAAATAAAAGAAAATGGGACAGTCAGAATTATGTGGAGATTTAACAATATGCCACTAAACAACCAATGGTCAAAGAAGAAATCAAAAGTAGTTCTAAAGAGGAATTTCATAGAAATTCAGGTCCTTGTCAATCCACCTGAAAGCTCTCCAAAAACCAACTTAATTTTACATGGGAAAGAACTGGGAAGGAAAAAGAGGCAAAGCCCTATAACAGTAGAAATAAGGAAATAACAAAAAGGAATGTGGAAATAAATCCAATGGAGCCAAAAAAGACAAAGATCAATGAAAACACAAGCTGCCTTTTTGAGAAAGATAAAAACTTTTAGCTAGACTCACCAAGAAAGAGGGAGGAAAGATAATTGCTGTCTCACATCAAGATCCAACAAGAGAACAGAGGCAGCAACCTCAGCAACTGCAACTTCTTGCAAGAGATGTCTCTAATGGCCAGGGAAACAAAAGCAAAAATGAACTACTGGGACTTCATCAAGATAAAAAGCTTCTGCACTTCAAAGGAAACAATTAACAAAACTAAAAGGCAACCTACAGAATAGAATGAGAGAAGATATTTGCAAATGACATTATAGATAAAGGTCTAGTGTTTAAGATCTACTAAGAACATCTTAAACCCAACACCCAAGAAACAATGAATCCACTCAAGAAATTGGCAGAAGACAGGAAGAGACCCTTCTACAAAGAAGACACACAATGGCCAATAGTCCACAAAAAAATGCTCCACATAATTTGTCATTAGGGAATTCAAAACAACAATGAGAGACCACCTTCCAGAAGTTAGAATGGCTAAAATTAATAAGACAGGAAACAACAAGTGTTGGCAATGATGTGGAGAAAGGGGAACCCTTTAAAACTGTTGGTGAGAATGCAAGCTGGTACAGTCACTCTGGAAAACAGCAGGGAGGTTCCTCAAAAAGATCAAAATAGAGCTGCCCTGTGACCCACCAATTGCACTCCTGGGTATTAACCCCAAAGATACAGATTCAGTGAAAAGAAGGGGCATATGATCCCCAATGTTCTTAGCAGCAATGTCCACAAGAGCCAACCTGTGGAAGAAGCAGAGATGTCCTTCAACAGAGGAATGAATAAAGAAGATGTGGTTCATACATACCATAAAATAGTACTCAGTCATCAGAATGGATGAATACCCACCATTTGCATCGACATGGATGGAACTTGAGGGGGTTATGCTAAATGAAAGTCAGGCAGAGAACAATTATCATATGGTTTCACTCATATGTGGAACACAAGGAACAGTGTGGACGACCAGAGGGGAAGGGAGGGAAAACTGGGAAGAAATCAGAGAGGGAGATGAGAGACACTTAATCATAGGAAACTGGAAGAGAGGTAGGCTGGGGGGAGCAGAGTAACTGGGTGATGGGTTTTAGGGAGGGGACATGTGATGATGAGCCCTGGGTGTTATACACAACAAATGAATCATTGACCATGACATCAAAAACTATACCTTGGCTAACTGAACTTAAATTAAAAATGTGAAAAACTTAAAGAAAGATGAGCTATTACAATGAATACACAAAAATGCAAAGGATCGTTAAGAGAGTACTATGAGCAAGTAGAGGCCAACAGCTTGGTCAGCCTAGAAGAAATCGATAAGTTCCTAACAACCTAGAAATACTGAACTGTGAAGGAAAAAAAAATCTAAACAGACTTATCACTAGTAAAAACATTGATTCAATAATCATATCCTCCCAACAAATCCTCAGTACCATACAGTTTGACTGAGAAGTTCAACCAGTTATGGAAAAAGAACTAATACCTACTCTTGTCAAACTGTTTAAAAGATAGGTGAGAAGGGCATATATCCAAACTCATTTTATGAAGGCAGCATTACCCACTACCAAAACGAGAAGAACGCTACAAGAAAAGGAAAGGCCAATATCCCTTATGAACAGAAATGCAGAAATCCTCAACAAGTTATTGTCAAAATTAATTCAACAATACATCAGGAGAATCACACAACACGATCCAGTGGGATTTATTTCGGGGATGCAAGGATGATTCCACATCTGCACACCCACCAATGGGATACACGACCTTAACAAAATAAAAGATAAAAATCCTAGAAATTTTACAATAGATGCAGAAAGAACACTTGACAAGATTCAATATGCAATTATTATAAAAACTCTACACCATCTGGGTATTGAGGGAACATACCTCAACCAAAGGCCCTACATGAAAAGCCCAAAACTGACATTATACTCAAGGGTGAAATGCTGAAAACTTTTCCACTACCATCAAGAACAAGATAAAGATGCCCACTTTTTGCACGTTCATTCATCATAGTATTGAAAGCCCTAGCCAAACCATTTAGACAAAGAACAAAACAAAAAAAGATATGAAATCTAAATAGGGGAAAAAATGGTCACTATTTGCAGATGATATGATAATATATATAGAAATCCCTAAAAGGTCCACAAACAAACAAAAAAAAAAAACCTGTTAGAACAAACAAATCCAGTAAAGCTGCAAGATACAAAGTCAATATACAGAGACCTGTTGCATTTCTTTTTTAAAAAGAATGTATTTATTTGACAGAGAGAGAGAGCACAAGCAGGGGGAGCAGCAGATGGTCAGGGAAAAGCAGACTCCCTGCTGAGCAGGGAGCCCAGTGCTGGGCTCATTCCCAGAACCCCAGGATCATAACTGACCTGAAAGGAGACACTTAACTGATTGAGCCACCCAAGTGCCCCTACTTGTATTTCTGTATACTGATGACAAACTTCACAAAAAGAAATTAAGAAAGCAATGCCATTGACAATTGTACCAAGCAAAAAAATCTAGGACTAAAAGTAACCAAGAATAAGAAAGACCTGGTACACTGAACATATGACAGAAAAGGAAGGAAAAATGTGTGTGTTGAGGTGGGGGGTGAATGTATGGGCCAAAGATTTGAAAGATGACACAAATAAATGGAAGCATATGCCATGCTCATTAACTGGAAGAGTTAATAATGTTAACATGTCCATCATACCCAAAGCAATCTACAGATGTGATGAAATCTCTATCAAAGAAATAGAAGACAGTCCTAAAAATTGTTTGGAAACACAAAAGAGCCCAAATGCCCAAAGCAATCTGGAGAAGGAATAAGAGAGAGGTAGTCCAAGATGGCAGAGGAGTAGGAGACCTTAATTTCATCTGGTCCAAGGAATTTAGCTAGCTAGCTATCAAACCATTCTGAACATTCTGCAAATTCAAGCAGAGATCAAAGAAGAGAATATCTGCAACCCTACAAACAGAACAGCGACCACTTTCTGCAAGGTAGGAGGTACAGAAAAGTGAATCTAAGTTGACAGGCAGGAAGATAAACCATGGGGGTGAGGGAGCCTCCATCAGCAAGCTACTGCCAAGTGCTCAGGGCAGCAGAGCACAAAATTGGAACTTTTAGATGTCTGGTGAGGGATGATCCTCTGGAGGCTAATCAGGGGGTGGAACCCTCAATGGGACAGTGTGGTCTCACGATCCTCAGGGTCCCAGGAAGACCAGGGGTGCTTGAGGGCAGCAGAGCCCCCAGGTATTGAAGCAGGGAAGCCGGCTACAAATAGTGACCCCATGAGAGGGCTCTAAGCTGGAGGTTGCCATAAACTGTGATTCATGGCACAGTCTAACTACTGCTCTTTGAGAAGGGGCCCATGGAGTGGCACAGTTGGGGAGAACTCCCTTCCTTCCCCAGAAGGAGTGGTGCCTGAGCATGCTGCAGGAGTCTGCTGAGTTTGGAGCCTCCAAACAGGGTCGTGTGCCAATGAGAGAAATGCTTAGACACAGGTCTGGTGAGCATGGAGTGCAGACAGAGACCAGGGAGACATAAAGGATTGACCGCATCTCTGTGAGGGCACACCAAGGAGTGGGGTCCTGAGCTCTCAGCTTTGGGGCCAGAGACTGGGAGGCCACCATGTTCATCCTCATCCCAAAAGATTGTGATCATTCTCTGAATATTTTCTGAATATCTTCTGAATATTCTTTGGATATTTTCAGACCACAATGCTTTGAAAATGGAACTCAATCACAAGAGGAAAGTTGGGAGGAACTTAGAGGCTAAAAAGCATCCTACTAAAGAATGAATAGGTCAATCAGTTAATTCAAGATGAATTTTAAAAATTCATGGAAACAGGGGCACCTGGGTGGCTCAGGGGGTTAAGCCTCTGCCTTTGGCTCAGGTCATGATCTCAGGGTCCTGGGATAGAGCCCTGCATCAGGTTCTCTGCTCAGCAGGGAGCCTGCTCCCCCCTTTCTCTCTGCTTTCCCCTTTCTCTCTGCCTGCCTCTCTGCCTACTTGTGATCTCTCTCTCTCTCTGTCAAATAAATAAATAAAATATTTTTTAAAATTCATGGAAACACAGAATAAAAACACAACTGTTCAATATCTTTGGGATGCAGCATAGGTGGTCCTAAGAGGGAAGTATATAGCACTACATGCCTTTCTCAAGAACCAAGAAAGGTCTCAACTACACAAACTAACCCTACACCTGAAGGAGTTGGAGAAACAGCAGCATAGAAAGCATAAACCGAGGAGAAGAGAAATAATAAAGATTAGAGCAGAAATCAGTGAGTAGAAACCAAAAGAATAGTAGAACATATCAACAAAACTAGAATCTGGTTCTCTGAAAGAATTAATAAGATTGATACACCCTGGCCAAACTTCTCCAAAAAAAAAAAAAAAAAAAGAATGGACCCAAATCAATATCATGAATCAAGAAGGAGAAATCACACCACCACCAAAGAAATACAAAAACTACAAGAACATAGGATGGCAACTCTATGTCAACAAATCAGGCAGTCTCAAAGAACTGGATGCATTCCCAGAAACACAGAAATGACCAAAACAGAACCTGAAAGAAAAAGAAACCTGAAGAGACGCAAAATCAGCAAGGAAATTGAAGCAATCATCAAAAATTCCCCAGGAAACAAGAGCCCAGTGCCAGATGGCTTCCCAGGGGAATTCTACCAAACAAAGATTTAATACTTCTCCTTCTGAAACATTTCCAAAAAATAGAACTGGAAGGAAAAGTTCCAAACCCTTTTGATGAGGCCAGCATTACCTTGATCCCAAAACGAGACAAAGACTCCACCAAAAGGAGAATTATTGACCACCATCCCTGATAAATATGGATGCAAATATTTTCACCAGGATACTAGCCAATAGGATCCAACAGTACATTAAAAGGATGTTTCACCATGAACAGACTGATTTATTCTTGGGCTGCAAGGGTGGTTCGACAACTGGAAATCAATCAACATAATATACTACCTTAAGAGAAGAAATAACAAGAACCATAGGATCCTCTCAATACATGCAGAAAAAGCATTTGACAAATTAAAGCATCCTTTCTTGATCAAAACTCTTCACCGTGGAGGGATAGAGGGTACATACTTCCACATCATAAAGGCCATCTATGAGAAACCTGCAGCGAATATCATTCCCAATGGGGAAATACTGAGAGCTTTTCCCTTCAGGTCAGGAATACGACAGGGATGTCCATTTCTCATCACTATGGTTCAACATAGTGCTAGAATTCCTAGCCTCAGGAATCAAACAACAAAAAGAAATAAAAAGCGTCCAAATTAGCAAAGAAGTCAAACTATCACCCTCTGCAGACAATAGGACACTTTCTGTGGAAAACCCAAAAGACTCCACCCCAAAATTGCTAGAACTCATCCAGGAATTCCATAAAGTGGCAGGATATAAAACCAATGCAAAAAACCATTCGCAGGGACGCCTGGATGGCTCAGTTGGTTAAGCGGCTGCCTTCGGCTCAGGTCATGATCCCAGTGTCCTGGGATCGATCCCACATCAGACTCCTTGCTCAGCAGGGAGCCTGCTTCTCCCTCTGCCTCTGCCTGCCTCTCTGTCTGCCTGTGTTCGCTCCTGGGCTCTCTATCTGAAAATAAATAAAAAATAAAATCTTAAAACAAAAAAAAGAAACCATTGGCATTTCTCTAAAACAACAATGCAACAGAAGAAAGAGAAATTAAGGAGTCCATCCCATGTATAATTGCACCCTAAACTGTAAGATCCTTAGGAATCCATTAAACCAAAGAGGCAAAGAATCTGTACTCAGAAAACTATAAACTAGTCATGAAAGAAATGGAGGAAGACACAAAGAAATGGAAAAAAGTCCCATGCTCATGGATTGGAAGAACAAATATTGTGAAAATGTCTATGCTCCCTTGAACAATCCACAGATTCAATGCAATATCTATCAAAGTACCATCCACATATTTCACAGAATTGGAATAAATCATCCCCAAATTTCTATGGAAGCAGAAAAGACATGGAATAGCCAAAGGGATGTTGAAAAAGAAAACGAAAGCTGGTGGCATCACAATTCCAGTCTTCAAGCTCTATTACACAGCTGCAATCATCAAGACTGTATGGTACTGGCACAAAAATACTCACATAAATCAGTGGAACAGAATAGAGAAACCAGAAATGGACCCTCAACTCTAGGGTCAAATAATCTTCCTCAAAGCAGATAAGACTATCCAATGGAGGGGGGGTGTCTTCAATAAATGGTGCTGGGAACACGGGACAGCCACATGCAGAAGAATGAAACTGGACCATTTCCTAATACAATACACTAAAAATAGACTCCAAACGGAAGAAAGACAGCAAAGTGAGACAGGAATTCATCCAAATCTGAGGAGAACACAGGCAGCAACCTCTCTGACCTCAGCCAGAGCCACTTCTCGCTAGACACGTCTCCAAAGGAAAGGCAAACCAAAGCAAAAATGAACTACTGGACTTCATCAAGATAGAAAGCTTTTGCACAACAAAGGAAACTGTCAACAAAACCAAAAGACAACAAACAGAATGACAAAAGATATTTTCAAATGGCATATCAGATAAAGAGCTAGTATCCAAAATCTAGAAAGAATTTACCAAACTCAACACCCACAGAAAAATAATCCAATCAAGACATAGGCCAAAGACCTGAACAGACCTTTCTCCAAAGAAGATATCCAAATGACCGGTAGACACATAAAAAAGTGCTCAACATCTCTCCATATTAGGGAAATACAAATTATCCACAATGACATACCAGCTCACACCAGTCAGAATGGCTAAAATGAACAAGTCAGGAAATGCCAGGCATTAGTGAGGATGTGGAGAAAGGTGAACCCTTTTATACTGTTGGTGGGAATGGAAGCTGGTGAAGCCATCCTGCAAAATGGTGTGGAGGTTCCTCAAGAAGTTGAAAATAGAGCAACCTTACAATCCAGCAATTGCCCTCCTGGGTATTTACCCCAAAGATACAAATGTAGTGATCTGAAGGGGCACCTACACCCCAATGTCTATAACAGTAATGTCCACAATAGCCAAAGTATGCAAAGAGCCCAGACATCCATCGA
>RCUC01167575.1:0-17998 GCA_003697995.1 Taxidea taxus jeffersonii | reverse complement strand
TATGAGCAGTTTGATTTTGCTGGTACAAAAAGTGTGCTATGGGAATGCTTGGAATGAGTGAATACTTGGCTAAGGCAAGCTAAGGAAAGTTTTTCAGTACCATGGAAAGGTGTTGATCTTACCCTGTAGACCTTGGGAAATTTATCAGGTAGAATGCTTTTAGCTGCAAATAATAGGCGACTTATAATAGTGACTAAAACGGGGGCACCTGGGTGGCTTAGTCAGTTACGCAGTGACTCTTAATTTTAGCTCAGGTCACAGTCTCATGGATCATGAGATCAAGCCCCACATCCCATTGGGCTCCATGCTCAGCATGGAGTCTGCTTGAAAGATTCTCTTCCTCTGCCATCCCCCCCATTTGTGCACTTCCTCTTGCATGCCTTCACTCTCTCTCAAATAAGTAAATCTAAAAAAAGCAATCCAAACAAAACAGTAGGAACCAGAATTGTTTTGATGGTTCAGTATGTCACCAGGATCCCAGTTGTCTCTTTTTAGCTTTGAGGTTGGCAGTATTTTATATTTCCTTTCCTGATTGGCTAATTAGCAACAATTCGAGGCATATTCTCACATGACAATATCCAGTGACTGGAAGGACTGCTTTTCCTTATATGTTTCTTTTATTTTTTTTAAAGATTTTATTTATTTATTTGACAGGAGAGACAGACAGAGAGGGAATACAAGCAGGGGGAAGCGGCAGAGGGAGATTTAGGCCTCTTGCTGAACAGGGAGTCTGACGTGGGGCTGGATCCCAGGATCCTCGAATCATGACCCAAGCTGAAGGCTGATGCTTAACAACTGGCACCCCTATATGTTTCTTTTAAATAGGAAGAAAACTCAGAGGCTTGCAGTAAATTTCCTCTAACATCTTGTAAGCTAGGTTATATCACATGCTTGTTTCTAAACCAGCTACTGGTAAATCAGGTAGTGTGATTAGCTTAGAATAATTTCTCCTTTTGAAGCTGGGGTAAGGCCACCTCCTTCCTGTTTGGGACAATAAATATCCAAATGAAGTTGTAGTTCTCCTGCAAGAATGAACTATGGCATGGTTATTGGGGAGGGAGCCAGCAGTACTTGATGCAGGGATTCACTGGAGAATGTGAAGCCGAAGGGTAACAAGATTAGATATGAATTAGGGCCTTCTGGTTGTGGCACAAAATAGGGGTCACCAAGCTTTTTCTCTAAAGGGCCAGGTAATGAATAATTTAGGCCCTTTGGTTTCTCAGCTACAACTACCATTATAGTGTGAAAGCAGCTGTAGCAATATGTAGGTAAATAGCAAGAATCAACCATCTGTAAATAATGTTCTGTAAATAATGTTTTATGGGAGCACAGTCACATATAACTGGTCCAACTTGGCCTGTGGCCATAGTTTGGTCACCCTCATGTGGAGGATAGATTGGGAAAAAAACATGTATAGAGACTGGAAGATAAAGGAAGCTTATATTTCCTTAGTCTAGTATCAGTTCATTATGAAATGTTCACTCCTCTATACTGAAAATGTCAGGAGGCTCAATTTATTCAATTTACAGTGTTGTTCTTTTTCTAGGCCTTATGTCTTTTTCGCTTTTTTAAAATTTAAGCTTTTAAATTTTTTAAATTTATTTGAGGGAGAGAGCACAAGTGGGCCAGAGGGGCAGAGGGAGAGGGAGAAGCAGACTCCCTATTGAGCAGGGAGCCTGCTACGGGGTTCGATTTTAGGACCCTGAGACCATGTCTTGAGGTAAAGGCAGACGCTTAACTGACTGAGTCACCCAGGTGCCCCCTTTCTCATTTGTGTTGCTTAAACATTTTTTATTCATTTCAGAAATAACAATATTAGTTGGTGGCTTTTTTTTCCTTCTGGAAGTAATCAGTTAATGTTTGAGTAGGGCAGTGGCAGGGGAAGTATAAAGCAGACATAGAAAAGAGGTATAATTAAAATGATTTCATGATTATTGAATGTAGAAAAGGGAGAGAGGGAGATGCCTGGGTGGCTTAGCCATTTAGTGGCTGCCTTCAGCTCAGGTCATGATCCCAGGGTCCTGGGATAAAGCCTCACATTGGGCTCCCTGCTCCATGGGAAGCATGCTTCTCCCTCTCCCACTCCTCCTGCTTGTGTTCCCTCTCTCACTGTGTCTCTCCCTGTCAAATAAATAAGTAAAATATTTAGAAAAAGGGGGAGAGAGGAAATCTTAGAAGAGTCATACATTTCCAGGTTGTGCAATAACATTTAAATTGGACATGAAGAATGAGTAGGACTTTATTGGAGTGCAGTGGGAATAGGGAAGACCAGGTATTTTCTGCATATGTTGAATTTTTTTTTTAAAGATTTTATTTATTTGACAGAGATCACAAGTAGGCAGGGAAGCAGGCAGAGAGAGAGAGGAGGAAGCAGGCTCCCCGCTGAGCAGAGAGCCCGATGCGGGGCTCGATCCCAGGACCCTGGGATCATGATCTGAGCTGAAGGCAGAGGCTTTAACCCACTGAGCCACCCAGGCACCACGCATATGTTGAATTTGATGGAATATCTATGTATTATATTTCCAGTAATTGGATAATTGAATAGGAGTTTTTAGCTGGAGATAGAGCATCAAGGTTGAAGGTGCAGATTTGAAATAATCTGATTAGAATTATTAGGCAAAGTCATAGCTTGGACAAAGATTGAGCTTGTCCATGATGGAAAACATAGAGAGACGAAGACCAGTGAAGAAATCCTGAGAATTCCAATATATAAGGGATGGATGGAGGTGTAAGACTTGGTAGAGAAGATTGAGAAGTGGCTGGGGAAACATAGGAGAGGAATTAGAGGAAATGTTGTTGAAAAACTTAAAAAAAAATTTCAAGGAGTATTAATTGTATCAAATCATTAAAAAATTGGATTTAACTTTTAAAAGGTGGTAACCTTTTCAAAAGAACCATTTTTGAGTAGTAAGGTCTGTTATTTACATGATTGGTACATTCTGTGTCCAAATATGGAAAAATAACACATCAAGTAAGGTCCTCCCTAACTTTTTTGTAACTGCAGTATCTACCTGGAAAGGGTCAAGGGGAAATGGTCTAGCCTTGTGAGTAGACTGGCCAACATTTTTCCATAATTGTCAAAACCTAGGGGTCAAGTGTGAGGAAAAGTGAAAAGTGTTGTCTTTCTTACCTGTTTCGTGTAGAGATACTTGAGCTTTTCTTCAAGTCCTTGGTACACTCTCCTGGATGAATACTAGAACAAAAATCTGGAAGCAATAGGCAGGAAACCACTGTCAGGCCCTATCTGTGATATGGAATCATGATGCAGCTGTATTTTGACAGTTTTAATTTTGATCAGAAATAGTTTATATAGACCAGCAGTTTGGGAGAAACTGACCTCTTTTAAGTATTTTATTGCAGGAAACTTGTATAATATCAAGGAGAAAATACAAGGTGACATGCTGAATATTCTAGGCTCACTTGCTAGGAATTCTGTGTCAGTAAAAAAAGTCAATACTTGACTCTTTCTGTTAGTGCTGTCTCTCTCTATCCTCTTTCATTTGCCTTCTTCTGGTATCTCTACTTTTACTGCTCCTTTCTGAATGTCATCTCTAAAGAAAGCGCTAAGGAAAACTGTCTTGGAATCTATCACTGTTGGAACACATGTCTACCATATGTATATTTCCTTCTAAGGTAACAGGCTACCCCATCTAAAATGTATTTCATATTTTGTTGTTTCTTATGCTAAACTTCTTTGTACCTGTACCGCACTGACAGAGTTAGTAATGATATTCGGTCAAGATTGAAAGCATTTTCTGGATTGTCAGAAATTTTTACCTGATGACAGGTTTAAAGTGACATGCTTTTATATTTTTTCAGAAATTGGTAAACTGTGGCTTCACAAGAATATGTGGCCAATTAGATTGACAAGTTTTTAACCATGTATGTATATAAGATAACTCACTTTGTTTTCCCCCAAATGAGACCTGTTGATGTTTAATGATCAAACCCACTATTTTCAGGGTGGAGTGGATAACTCATCCTACATTTTGAATGTAGTATTTCTGACTTTTCGACCAGTTTGTTAACAACTGCCTTTAATTGGTGAACTATGTTTCTAATTCTATAAGAAATTAAGAAAAGGAGTGGAAACAAAAAACCTCTATAATCAATAGTGTGTTATTATACTGTGTATGATAGTAATATATTTTTCTATAATTATCCCAGTTACCTTATTGATTCAGAACTATAATAAAAGTGAATTAAGCCCTTGCATTTGGTAAATGTAGAGGAGAAAGTAAGATTTCTTAGTGAGTTAACTGCCTACCAATAGTATAATTAACATTCACTCCAGTGTGGTTGCCAGGTATGGTCCCAAAGAATACTTTTTAACACATCATCAGTGTTACACTTTTAATATTCTGTATTTTTCTGTTGTTGATTTAAGATGTATTTTGCTTTTTTCTATAGTGGTGAATAAGACTTCTGAAGAAGACTCTTTAAGCAGGTAGGATTTTTATGGATTTTTTTTTTTTTTTTTTTTTTACAAATTCTGTGTTAACATGGGAATGCAGAGAAAAGCATTTGTTGAGAGTTCTACTGTGCTCTAGGCACTATATTTGCTTGACATTTATTACTTATATAGTCATTACAATAGCATCACAAAGTAGCTGTGCTGTTACAGCCTATTTTTTATTAATTAGTCAGCTGTGGTTCAGGAACGTTGATTAATTGACCTATGAGTCTATAGTTAAAGAGTAGCAGACCCAGAAACCACCACTGCTGCTAACAAGAGTTTGAATGCTGTGAATTTTCAGTCGTGGAGGGGGCCACGGTGTCCCCTGTGGGGCATAAGAAACTAGTCAGTTACTCACAGTTTGAAAATTCTGGCAGCGATGATGACTTTGTTTCTGCAACCACACCTTTGAACAAGAAGCCCAGAACAACACCAAAGGAGTTAATACTAGAAACAAGGAAACCTAAACTGAGGAATCTCCAGAAGGAAGATATCCCACTACAAGAGAAAACCTCTAAAAAAAGGATGGCTTTAGCTGACGAACTCTACCAGCGAGACTTAGAAGTGGCGCTGGCTTTATCAGTGAAGGAACTTCCAGTGGTCACCATTGATATGGGAGAGGCTCAAGATAAAAGCACCAAAAAATGTGGCAGCAGCGAAATTGGGACAATGACTAAGGCTTCCCATCTCCGATTGCAGTGTAGCCAGTGATGATTTAGATTTGGATAAGCTTACCGTGGAAGATGTGTATAGTGCTCAAGGGAAAAGAAAAGCAGCATCAAAAGCTGTGGTACAACAGAGGAGGATTCTCGGAAGGCAGTGATGGCGATAGTGCTGATGCCTCAGAACCAACCAACCGGTGGAGAGTCTGAGGATGACTCTGATTTTAGGGAGAGTGAAGATGATGATGCGAACTTCACTCTGGGAAAAAATAAAGTGGAAGAAATTAAAAGCAAAGAAGTGAAGATAAAATCCCCAGTTGAAAAAAGGGCGAAGAAACCTAAATCCAAACGTGATATTTTGGAAGTGACTTCAAGAGACTGTGCTCCAGCTGCCCTGAAATCAGAATCTCAGCCTTCACCAAAAAAGGCTTCTCTTTCTTAGAGGCCACTCGGAAACCATTACAAATATGCGGGCCTTCAGCTGCAAGCAGAAAACCTACGTAGATCCCACCAGCCCTATCTGGAAGCAGCAGGAGGAGCAGCAGCAGGTGCCCACTGGCAGGGGTGTTTGTTAAGTCTCCAAATCAGAGTCTCTGCCTGGGCTTGTCCAGATTCACACAAGTGAAACCTTTGCATCCAAATGCCGCTAGCAGCTGAGTGTGGTAGTAAACAAAGGTTTGACTAAGAGAATGAGAGTGTTACAAGTGTGTTTATATTTGAATTGTGCTTCTGTTTAAGGAGGGTATCACAATATAAAGGGATCCTTTAATGTCAAAAAAAATGAGTAGTAGACCCATGATTTGACTGTCAGCCTGCGTGACTCCACATCCATTCTTTTGTCCCTCGGCAGCACCGGGGTTAAGATACAGATCCTAGGCAGATCAACACAGAAAGTCAAATTTAGTTATGTGTTTACTGATTGAGAGTTTCCTTGAGAAACCAGGTTAGTCCAAGCATTTGTCCTAATACATTTGACAACTAGTGATAACTAGGGGTAATTAGTGCAGTGGCAACTAGTCTCTTGCTTTTACTGTCAAAGATTTTAGGATGGCTCTCATTACCTATGGCTCTAGTACATGGCTTTTACATAAGCAAGACTACTCAGGCAAGTTTTTAGATATAGAGATGTCTGCTCTCCTTGAGATGAATGATTTTTCCAGAAGTGATGGATTTTTTTCCTTTTCTCCATTGACTTTTCTATAATCTTTTCTTGCTTTTTTTTCTTTCTTCTCTGCTTTTCTTGGTGTTTCTTTTATGCCATTAATTTTTTCCCTTCCTGCCAGCTACGTATTCTCTGTTTTTCTATAGATAAAATCAAAAGCACATAGAATTTCAGGATTTTAGGACATCTTAGAGATGAATTAATCAAAATGCCCTCTGGTACTACAACCTGTGTTTAACATCCTCATCAAGTGATTGTTTAAATGGAGAATTTGAAACACCAAAGAAATTAAAGTGACTTATTTGGATATGATAAGTGACAGAAATGAGATTTAAATTCAGGTTTTTTTCCTTTTTTCTCATCCTAATAGGTGAATGTTTTAATAATAGTAATATTGGCCATGGATCTAGTGAACACAGTGAAGGTGCGTAAGGAAGGAATTGGCAGGAAAGGCCAAGTTTCAAGAATAACAACACTGGGTTGGATAGGAATAAGAGTCTTAGAAAAGATGTCAGAATATTCGGGCTTATGATAAGTTAGATAAAGATGAATTACAGAAATGAAGGACACACACACACACAATGGAATGAAGAACACAGGATATTGGGAGTTGTTTAGAAAGGCATATTAAAATAGAGAGTTCAAGAGAATCAGAGCAGTTTGTTTGTTGGTTTAATTGAATGAACTACATACTTCAGGTTTTCTGTTGAGAGGTATTAAAATCACTTGAGCCATGGGGAAGGCTTTTTACAGCATATAGGAATGTGATATCATCTACCTCCACCCCAGTCTTGGCTTAGATCCTCTCAAGTAATGGGGGAATGGAAATTCTGAACTACACAGATGTATGGCCCAAGGTAGCGGTCTCCTCACTCCACCTCTTTTTCTAATTCTCTGATGTCCTTCCCATGTACACGTAGGGTTTGGTGGACTAGGGCTGGCTGTCAAATCAGTAACAGAGCTTCATTTGGGTAGTTGGTAACATGTCTACATTGAGATGATTACATGGATGACTGAAAGTTCATTTAGCTTGTCCTCCGGGAGCAGGAAACGGCTCCTACTCTTGGTCATTTGATGCTATGCTTGTTTTGGGAATTTGCTTTCATAGGCTGAGGACTGAAAAGGCTAGAACGCACCACTGAGCCCTGCAAAAGAGTGATCTAAGAGTTCACAGAAAAAATAGTAGGTAGTGTATAGGGAAATAGATGCACAGCTACCAGGACTCTACTTTTATAGCAGTCTCTCTTCTTGGGTATCTCAGTGCTTATGAAGGCTTTTAAGGTCTTGCTAGTTCATGTAGACCTAAGTAAGGCAGGACCTGTGTAGGGAACAAGTTGGACCTTATAGTGTTTAATCTCTCTGGGAATAATATTCCCATTACTAACATAAATTTGTTCTTTAACATTTGTATATTTGTTTATTTTTTAAAATATTTTATTTATTTTTTTGACAGAGAGAGATCACAAGCCGGCAGAGAGGCAAGCAGATAGAGAGGAAGGGAAGCAGACTCCCCGCCGAGCAGAGAGCCCGACTCAGGGCTCGATCCAAGGACCCTGGGACTATGACCTGAGCTGAAGGCAGAGGCTTTAACCCACTGAGCCACCCAGGTGCCTCTGTTAATTTTTTTAAATTGAAGCATAGTTGACACATAATGTTTTGTTGTGTTTCAGGTGATTTAAGAACCCTAAATGTTACACCATGCCTACCACAAGTGTAGCTACTATCTCTTAAACTGCAAAATGCTATTATAATATCGTTGACTGTATTCCCTATGCTGTACTTGTATCCCTGTGACTTACTATAACTGGAATCCTGAACCTCCCATTCCCCTTTACCCATTTTGTCCACCCCCTCACCCCCTTCCCTTTTGGCAATACAGAATTCTCTGTATTTCTGGGTCTGTTTCTGTTTATTTTTGCTTTTACTGCTCTTGCCTCAGGAGCATTAAAAGCAAAAACAACTGTTGGGACTACATCAAAATCAAAAGCTTGTGCACCGTGAAAGAATCAGGCCACACAATGAAGAGGCTACTTATGGAATAGGAGCAGATATTTGCAAATGACATAGCCAATAAAGGGGTAGTATACAAATAGAAAGAAGTGATAGAACTCAGCACCCAAAACACAAGTCAATTTAAAAATTATCAGAAGACACGAACAGTCATTTTTCCAAAGAAAACATACAGATGACCAACAGGCACATAAGAAGATACTCAGCATCACTCATCATCAGGGAAATGGAAATGGAAACTACAGTGAGATACCACTGCACACCTGTCAGAATGGCTAAAATAAAAAACACAAGTAACAATGTTGGCAAGTATGTGGAGAAAAAGGAATTCTCTTGGATTATTGGTGGGAATGCAAACTAATGCAGCCACTGTGGAAACAGTATGGAGTTTCCTCCAAAAGTTAAAAATTGAACTACCCTACAATCCTGTAATCACACTATTGGGTATTTACCCCCCAAAATACGAAAACACCCAACTCAAAGCAATATGTGTACCCCTATGGTTACTACAGCAGTATTTACAATAGTCAGCCCGAATGTCCACTGATAGATGAATGGATAAAGAAGTGGCATATATACATATATATACACTGGAATATTCAGCCATAGAAAAGAATGAAAATTTGCCATTTGCAGTGAAATGGAGGGAACTAGAGAGTATTGTGCTAGGCAGAGTTAAGTCAGAGAAAGACAAATACCATATGATTTCACTCATGTGTAGAATTTAAGAAACAATAGAAATGAGCAAAGAAAAAAATAAACAGCAAAAAACGAGAGACAGACAACCAAGAAACCGACTCTTAACTATAGAGAACAAGTTGATGGTTACCAGAGGGGAGATGGGTGGGGGAACGGGTGAAATAGGAGCTAAGGGTTACGGAATGCACTTGTGATGAGCACTGGGTGATGTATGGAATTACCAAATCATTATGTTGTATACATGAAGCTAATATAGCACTGTATGTTAATGATGGGGGAATTAGAATAAAAACTTAATAACAAACACAGAGGCCAAAGTTCAATTACGTCAAGAAACTTCATTCAGTAAATAGATAGCTGACCTTTCATTTGATTTTTCTTTTTCATGAACTTGCTTTTGTTGTATATTTTTGCTCTAAAGTATTTCTGTTAAACCTGGGGATGATAACGCTTCATGGCCTACATCAGATGATGAAGACTTAAGTTTGAATATGAAGGTAAAGTACTCTCTTGTGAAATTAATTTTCCTGCTCTGAATTTAGTTTTGTGTATTATTTACTCTTAAAATTTAGAAGTGGCCTGCCTATCATTATTTTATGTTTGAAGTGGAAAGTTGGTCAGAACAAACCATTTTATAGAAATATGACAAGTTGAATTTTTTTTAACTCTGTTAAATACCAAAGGTGGAAAAAATGGGCTGGAAATATATAATGACAGGAAAATTATATTGGGAAAAGCTTTCCCGTGGTGGAGGATATATGACATTTGGTCAAGGATAAGGATTCTTACTATGAGTTTTAAATTATCTTATCATGACTTTTCTTTCTTTTCCTTTCCTTTCTCTTTCTATCTCTCTCTCCTTTTTTCTAACATAACTTTTATAATACCCATGCCTAAATGAATCTTTAGTGGACCCAGTTATTTATTGCAGATTGTTTTTTCTTGGACGTTTTTTATTTTGATAGCATATAGTTTTACAAAAGATTTTTTTCCACTATTTTTATCCTTTGTTCTACAATTAGCCCAAAATAAGATTGGAATTTGTGGAAATTCAGAAATTTAAATTGTCTCTCAAAATTTATGTTGCAAAGGCATTCTCCTGTGTTTTCAAAATAATTTCATTAAAAGAGTATAGTTAAAACTCTTTGGGACGCGTGGGTGGCTCAGTTGGTTAAGCGGCTGCCTTCGGCTCAGGTCATGATCCCAGCGTCCTGGGATCGAGTCCCATATCAGGCTCCTTGCTCAGCAGGGAGCCTGCTCCTCCCTCTGCCTCTGCCTGCCTCTCTGTCTGCCTGTGCTCGCTCGCTCTCTCTCTCTCTAATAAATAAATAAAATCTTAAAAAAAAACTTTTTAAGTGAAGAATACATGTTTTGCCTAAAATAATAATTAAAACACTAGAAGCAGAGGCTTTTCATACCCAAATGGTAAAATGTCTAATTTCAGAATTCCATTATTATAATTTTAAAAAATATCTACTCATAATCCTTTAAAAAAATTTTTTTTTTATTTTATTTTTTTAAGATTTTATTTATCCATTTTGTAGAGATGACAAGTAGGCAGAGACGCAGAGAGAGAGAAGAGGAAGCAGGCTGTCTGCAGAGCAGAGAGCCGGATGTGGGGCTCGATCCCACGACCCTGGGATCATGACCTGAGCCGAAGGCAGCGGCTTTAACCACTGAGCCATCCAGGCACCCCCTGATATTTATCTTTTTAACATCATGAGTAATGTCATATTTCCTCATGACCTGAGCCGAAGGCAGCGGCTTTAACCCGCTGAGCCACCCAGGCGCCCCTCTACTCATAATCTTTGTATCAGATTCTAAAATTTAAACTTTCAGTACCTTTATATTTATTGAAGTATTCATTTTAAAGCTCCTGCACCATTATAAGCTATTAGATGTTAGAAAACATAATTGTGCATCTCCTGGAACACTAGAATAAAACCTTACCTGAAGAAGCAATTTTAATATTTTTTGAATGTGAGTTAATGAGCATACAGATGGAATTCTGTATAATGTGATGTTATAAGTAATGTAATATGCATAATATGTCATAAATATAAAAAGTTTTAAAAATACATAATTTAAAAATTTATATTCCCTTTTCCTGTTTAGGATTTAGAAGTGCAAATTTATTATGTTGAGGAAATAAATAAGAAAGAAGGTTACTGTATAGTTTTTACTATCCTCTTATTGTGAGCTTAGAATTTTAGATAGACTTTTTTCTCCTGTATTTTTTTTCCTGCTTTGTTGAAGATTATTTGACCATAGAGCTGAGGGTCCATATATGGACTCTATTCTGTTCCACTAGTCTGTGTGTCTGTTTTTGTGCCAGTACCATGTGTTCATCATCATTAGCCATCAGAGAGATTCAAATAAAAAACATTGAGACACCACCTTACACCAGTTAGAATGGCCAAAATCAACAAGACAGTAAACAACAAGTGTTGGAGAGGATGTAGAGAAAGGGGAACCCTCTTACACTGTTGGTGGGAATGCAAGTTGGTGCAGTCATTTTGGAAAACAGTGCTACCCTATGACCCTGCAATTGAAAAGAAGGGCCATCTGTACCCCAACATTCATAGCAGCAATGGCCACAGTCGACAAAGTGTGGAAAGAGCCAAGATGCCCTTCAACAGATAAATGGATAAAGAAGATGTGGTCCATATATACTATGGAGTATTATGCCTCCATCAGAAAGGGTATTCATGCAAGGATGAATACCTAACTTTTGTATCAACATGGATGGGGCTGGAGGAGATTATGCTGAGTGAAATAAGTCAAGCAGAGAGAGTCAATTAACATATGGTTTCACTTATTTGTGGAGTACAGGGAATAACACGAAGGACATTGGGAGATGGAGAGGAAAAGTGGGTTGGGGGAAATAGGAGGGGGAGACAAACCATGAGAGCTGTGGACTGTGAAAAACAAACTGAGGGTTTTGGAGGGGAGGGAGGTGGGGGTTGGTTGAGCCTGGTGATGGGTATTAAGGAGGCACCTTTTCCATGGAGCACTGGGTGTGGTGCATGAACAATCAATTTTGGAATACACACACAAAATTAAATTTTAAAAATTTTTTAATAAAAATTCCTCAACTTTTTTTCTTTAACCCCATCTATGTCCCATTAGATATATCCTTTCAAGGTATACATTTCTCCTTAGAATTCTCATTATGAATTCTTTCTTCATGTAAAAGCTGATGTATTAGAAACATTTCTTTTTCTATTTTTTCTCTCTAGAGATAATTACGGCTTTCAGGTAGTGATAGATGACCACTAATTGAACAATTTACTTTGTAGCAAAGAAATTAAATTCTTTACTACAGTATTTATAAATAAATAATTGTAGAATGGGAAAAGTCAGTAGTGTTAGCAATCTACTATGAAAAAAAGCCTCTGTTTTATATATATTTATAATATGTATGTAATATATATTTACAATATGTAATTGAAAACATTTAAGAGACTTCTGTTTATAGTATATCCATAATCATACTTACATATACTGAAAAATATGTTTTTCTACATACTGTTTTTTTACTTATATTTTTCCTTTTTTTTCTTGTCTTAAGCGCATGCTTGATTGATTGGTCATTTCTTTTTTTTTTTTTTTAAAGATTTTATTTATTTATTTGACAGACAGAGATCACAAGTAGGCAGAGAGGCAGGCACAGAGAGGGGGAAGCAGGCTCCCTGCTGAGCAGAGAGCCCGATGTGGGGCTTGATCCCAGGACCCTGAGATCAGGACCTGAGCCGAAGGCAGAGGCTTTAACCACTGAGCCACCCAGGCGCCCCTGATTGGTCATTTCTTATATTTTTCTTTTTTTCTTCTTTTCCCTCAAAGCTATTTTTTTTCCTAATGACTTATCCCTACCCTAATTTTTCATTGCAGAGAACTTTAGTGTCTATTGTTTCAGTCCATCTCTCTCTGTCTCCATTGTCAAAATATTTGGTTATGGCTTTCTGTTGTGTGTGTGGTTTTCGTTCATGAATCGTTGCCCCACAAGGTGTATGATGATTTTTTTCTCTTTTCTGGAAGGAACTGAATTTAAACAATCATTTGTCTTTAGCATTTTTTAAAAAAGTATTTTATTGATAGAGAGTGCAAACGCTGGGGAGCAGCCGGCAGAGGGAGAAGCAGGCTCCATGCTGAGCAAGGAGCCCAATGTGGGACTCTAACTCAGAATCCTGAGCCAAAGACAGACACTTAAGTGACTGAGGCACCCAGGTGTCCCTGTCTTTAGCATTTTGACAAACAAAGGCAACTTAAATTGTTTGCAATTCCAACTTACCTAACTAAGATTCTACTAAAAACTAAATTTTAATATTTCCTCCTGTAAGAGAGATTCATGCAAATATAAATCATGCAAATACATTTTAAAATATAACAAATAGTTAACATTTCTTAATGTTAGTTTTCTTCAATAATACTTTTAATTACCTAGGAATAAATTTTTATTTTTGGTTACTTTGGTAAAGAAAGTATTTAAAAATTTTTCAAATTTCAATTTATTTTACATATACTGTATTATTGGTTTCAGAGGTAGAATTCAGTGATTCATCAGTTGTATACAACACCCACTGCTCATTAATTCAAGTACCCTCCTTAATGCCCATCATTCAGTTATTCCACTCCCCCGTAATCTCCCCACTCCCAGCCCACCTCCCCTCCAGCAACCCTCAGGTTCTTCTCTATAGTTAAGAGTCTCGTAGGGTCTGCCTCCTTCTTTGTTTTCATCTTTTTTTTTTTCCTCTCCCTTCCCGAATGTACATCTGTTTTGTTTCTTAAATTCCACATATGAGTGAAATTATGATATTTGTCTTTCTCTGACTGACTTAATTTCACTTAGCATCATACCCTCTAGTTCCATTCATGTCACTGCAAATGGAAAGATTTCATTCTTTTTGATGATGGTTGAGTAATATTTCATTGTGTGTGTGTGTGTGTGTGTGTGTGTGTGTGTTGGGGGTCTTCTTTATCCATTCATCTGTCAGTGGACATCTAGGTTCTTTCCATAATTCGACTATTGTGGACATTGCTGGTATAGACATTGGGGTGCAGGTACTCCTTCAGGATGCTACATTTGTGTCCTTTGGATAAATACCTAGTAGTGCAATTGCTGCGTTGAGGATAGCTTTATTGTTAACTTTTTGAGGAAGAATTTGTATAATAATCAGGGGTAAAGAAAATATGGACTAGCTATTAAATCTCTCATAATCCTCACCCCATGAGAAAATGTAGGCTAGTAAATGGCAGAACTGAGATTTGAATCTACCTTTGAATGATTCCAAAACCCATGTTCTTTGTGTAATGGTGAATATTATAATTATTTTACCAAATGTGTTATTTATAATCCTTAAAACTCTTAATTTTTTTCTAGAATACCTCAAAACCAAACTTAAGAAAACTAATGACTGTTTCTCAGCATCTCAAGAATTGTAAGCTATTTGAAGACTTGTGTTATTCACTGATTTTTGTCTGTTCTTGTGTTCGTCAGTAATTTGAAATTAGAGATATTTTCATGTACTCTTTATTTTGTTTTTTACTAAGTGGAAACAAAACTTGGCGTTGTATCACCGGGAGATAAAACTTTATTTGAGGATGATAGTTCTGATGACAAATGTGAAGATACGGTTGGCGCTCCTTCCAAACCATCAGTCGAAGTCTGTGACTCTTCTCTTCCTGCTTTGCCATCACCTGATTCTCTTCTAAAACCTCCTTTCACATTGTGAGGCCTTGGTCTTACAAAGGTAAGTTGTTTTGTTTTAAACATTTTCCCTAGGTTTTTTTTTTTTTTTTAAAGATTTTATTTATTTATTTGTCAGATAGAGAGCACAGGAGCGAGCACAGGCAGACAGAGGCAGAGGGAGAAGCAGGCTCCCTGCTGAGCAAGGAGCCGATGTGGGACTCCATCCCAGGATGCTGGGATCATGACCTGAGCCGAAGGCAGCCGCTTAACCAAATGAGCCACCCAGGTGTCCCTCCCTATGTTTTTTTCATATACCATCCTCTTGATCCTTACAATGAAAAGAATCTTAGGAAGAAATGGAAGTCCTCAAGATCATAAGAGAAAACAGTGTCATAATGGTAGAGAGGTAATAGGATTGAGATTTATAAAGGTTGGTGGGAGTAAACAGTTCTTAGGTATGCCATTACGGAAGGAAAGAATTAGAAAGCAACTGGAAAGAACAGCTATAGATGGATGTGAAGATGAGGGAGGAGGCGAAGGGAAAGAATTCATTTAAGAAGGGCAAGGTGAATGTAAAGCTTGCAGAGCTGAGAGAGATTATTATAAAAACACAATAGCAGTAGTGGGGCTATGGGAGAGCAGATACTCCACATTATAAAATATGGTAGAAATTATTTTAAGTACAAATTAAGAAAATGAACTCGGGTAATAAAAAAAATGCTTAGACTCCTCTGAATGACTTATAGATTATTTTAATGAAGAAGTGGAAGAAAATTTTATCCTTCCTTTTAAGTTGATAAAGTCTGATATTGTATATTTAATTTAGCAAAACCTGTGTTTATAGATAATGCAAAGTGAAATCTGTTTTAGATTGTAACCAGATTTATTATGAATTTTGAATTTTTGGCCATTATCTCTCGTGTTTTTTTTTTTAAGATTTTATTTATTTTTCTGCGTGTGTAAGAGAGAGAGTATAAGAGCAAGGGTTGGGGCAAAGGAGAAGCAGACTCCCTACTGAGCAGGGAGCCTGATGCAGGACTCCATCCCAGGACCCTGGGCTCATGACCTGGGCTGAAGGCAGATGCTTAACCAACTGAGCCTACCAGGTGTTCTTTCTTGTGGTTTCTAATTTATTTACTGGTGGTATAATCTTGGTAAGTTTTAGATCTTTTTGAAAATAAAGAGAGGAGATAAGTAAACACTTTATGTAGTCTTTTCATTACTTAAAACTGAAATTTCTGACTATGTAATTGAGGTTCTTAATCTTTATCCATTAAATTAAATAAATTTTAAGCTGCAACACTCTTAAAAAGAAAAAATAGAAATTTCTTTTTTTTTTAAGATTTTATTTATTTATTTGACAGACAGAGATGACAAGTAGGCAGAAAGGCAGGCAGAGAGAAGAGGTGGGGGGATGCAGGCTCCCTGCAGAGCTGAGAGCCTGATGTGGGGCTCAATCCCTGGACCCTGGGGTCGTGACCTGAGCTGAAGGCATAGGCTTTAACCCACTAAGCCACCCAGGTGCCCCTAACATCTTGTTTCTTGATTCTGATTTATTTTTAATTGTATCTGCATATAATAGATATATACACCCACATCAAATGAATGAACTCACAATTTATAGTTTTTTCCTAATATGAACTATTTGTCGTTATAGAATCATAAGGAAGGAAAGGTTGCTAACAGAGTATACAGAATTATTTCTGAAGATGATTTTTACTTTTTCAAATATTTCCAATAGTGGATACATTTTATATTATCAGGAAACTTTAGTATTCATAGTTACTGGTTTTGGGGGCTTCTTTTAGATTTAAAAAATTTTAAGTAATTTCTATACCCAACATAGGGCTTGAACTCACAACCCTGAGATCAAGAGTCACACACTCCTCCCACTGAGCCAGCCAGGAGCTCCTATAGTTGTTAAATTTAACATGTGAATTCTTTCATATCTGAAATTCAGAAATACTGGTGATTTTTTTTTTTTGGTCCCTTTCTACTTTCTTCATGTGAATATTGGGTCTTGCTTGATAATGACACATGTTATTATACTGAAAGCAGATGGGGTAAAATCATAGCCACGTATTCATCCTCCTCATGTCTACTGGACATCAAAGATACAGGCTACATCGGTATTCATTATTTAAATGAGATTCGCAAGCTGTGGCTTTTTTTTTTTTTAAGACAGGTAATTTATTGATACTATCACTGATTCCAAAAACCCTTTAAACTCTGACATGATCTTGGGTCGCCTGTGTGGCTCAGTTGGTTATGCTGCTGCCTGCGGCTCAAGTCATGATCCTAGGTTCCTGGGATGGTGTCCCACATGGGGCTCTTTGCTCAGCGGGGAACCTGCTTCTCTCTCTGCCTCTGTCTGCCACTCTGCCTGCTTTTGGGCTCTCTCTTTCTCTGACAAATAAGTAAATAAAATCTTTTTTAAAAAAAATATTTTATTTATTTATTTGACAGGCAGAGATCGCAAGTAGGCAGAGGCAGGCAGAGAGAGAGAGGAGGAAGCAGGCTTCCCGCTGAGCAGAGAGCCCAATGTGGGGCCCAATCCCAGGACCCTGGGATCATGACCGGAGCCAAAGGCAGAGGCTTTAACCCACTGAGCCACCCAGGCGCCCCAAGTAAATAAAATCTTTAAAAGAAAAAAAGACTGTCAAGATCTACCAAATCACAGTAGTTTTGGAAATGAAAGAAATTATAGGGTTGGTTCCCTGAGTGCTAAAATTGTTATTATCCATAAGTGTGACACTAATTCTGAAATACAAAAGATTTTCAGTACCTAAGAGTTCTATGTCATTTAAATAGACTTTTTTTTTCCATCTTGGTAGTCATATTTCCATACTAAAAACTTATTGTACATTATTTCTTAGATGTGTTTTATATACCTTCCTGAATGAGCAGACCAAGAAACTTTAAGATGGCTAAACTAGAGGACAGAACAAATGTAGGCCTACCTGTAGCCCACATGGGTATGGATAAAATGAGTACTTTTACTAACTATTATCCTACAAGTGTCTATCCAAGCTAATCAATTCATAACACTTTCTCTGATGATAACTCAATTATGCATTCAGTTGAACTGTCATCAGAAGTGTATACTGCCTGAATTATGGGAGAAATTAAAGAACATGGTAAATCCTTAGAGTCTAATCATATAAATGATTCTGTTGTACTGCCCTAGGGATGTGATGTGGCATTCTGCCATTGGCTTTCTTGTTTGTCCACTTAGGGTCATGATTTGTTCCTCTCGTTAGAAATTGCTTTTCTGCCCAACCCACCTTCCTGTCTCCAGAAACAGAAAACCAAAACCTAAT
>RCUC01167574.1:0-49422 GCA_003697995.1 Taxidea taxus jeffersonii | reverse complement strand
TGACTACAGCCTTCTAAAGCTTGTGATGAAGTCAGAGAGGCCAAACTCAGAAAACAGTAGCAGCAGAGAAGGAGGATAATGGTTTGACTGAGGGCCAACCCAGTGGGAATGGGAAAGGAGAGAGAGTTGTGTGGGCAGGGCCCAAAGAGCTATCCAGTGAGTCCTTCCAAAGGCCAAGGGAGTGTGGAAATTGTCCAATCAGAGTGTGGGCATAGATGCCAATGAGCAGAAAGGTTGTTAGCCTAGCTGAAGTGGGGGGGTCACTGAGACGCCCAGCTGAGCGCTGGGCGCCCAACTCCCATTTTCCAGCCTTCTGTGAGGTGTGCTTCTTGCCTGGAGTCTCCAGATCCCACTTCCTTGCCCCGGTGGGCACAGCACCTCAGAACCTCCAGACCCATGGCCGCTGGCCTGAGGACACCCTTTTTCACCTCCTGTACTTCCTCCTCAAGGTCAATGCAGAGGACGAGGGAGTGAGTGGCCCTTGGGAAGATGCTTCTCTGTGCAGAGGTACCTTTGGGGCACGGTGTCAGGACCCCGTGTCCCTGGGGGGCTGGGGCCTTGCTGGGAGGCGAGCCTGTGTCTCAGGAATACACTGGTTTGTCAAAAGGTAGCTGTCAGTTCCTGTGCCGCTCATTTAGCACCTGTGAGGAATGTAGAGCAGGGCTTCATTTATGGAGCTGCTAATTATCTCATGTGTGTTGTGAGAAAGGGGGAGTGGGAATGTGGCCTGAACCAGGCACATGGGGTTTCAGCCTTCTTGGGGCTCAAGTCTTGCTAAAAGACTGACGTGTAGCGAGTAAGTGTAGTGTTGATGGGGAAGTTCTGGTTCTCCTTCTTGAATAGTTACATTCCACTAGAGGTTGTTAGGATCCCCACGGTGCACCTGAGATGGAACCAATCAAGGTGTGTGTGTGTGTGTGTGTGTGTGTGTGTGTATACACGTACCTATGGGGAATGGCCTTCCTTTTGGGTGGGTGGTGGGTATTCAGTGATTGGAATACATAGTAAATAGGACTGACAGGATGTGTGAGGTACTCACCACCTGGTTGGAAAAGACAGGAAGGAAATAATAACCCATGAAATTCATCATTACTGTTTTGTATTGAGTGCTGAGATATACAGCGTGTGTTAGAGTTTGTAATATACTGAGTAATGTTTAAGCTGAGACCAGAAGGCTAAGCAATAAAGGCGGATGTGGGAAGGTGTTCAGTTAGAGCAGGGAAGGATGTGTACTGTTAAAGGAATTGAGAGAATGTCCTTGAAGCTGGGGCCATGTGGGGACTTCAGGGTGGGGAAAACCAAGTTTTGGGGTGAAGACTTGGACTTTTTGTAGGTTCCTGGAGACTGATCATAGTGATTTAACACATGGGATCCAGACCTAAGCCGATCCTAGCTCTGCCTCTTATGAGCCGTGTTACTAAACCATTGTAGGTCTCGGTTTCCTGATGGGAGAAATGGGGATGATAATAATCCCACTTCATAGATGATTGTAAAGATGAAATGATATTTAACATTAATAAAACACTGAAAGCCATGTCTGGCATGTAGTAGGTGTTGGTGGTGGTTAATTAAAGAAATAAACGGGGCGCCTGGGTGGCTCTGTGGGTTAAAGCTCTGCCTTTGGCTCAGGGCATGAGCCCCACATTGGGCTCTCTGCTCAGCACAAGTCTGTTTCCCCCTCTCCCTCTGGCTGCCTTCCCGCCTACTTTTGATCAATGTGTGTCTGTCAAGTAAATAAATAAAATCTTTTAAAAATTAAAAAAAAAAGAAATACATACATAGGTAAGTTTTGAAGTCCTGGAGGCAGTCTGTGGTATCATTTGTGAACTTAAATGGATTCCACTGAACTTCATTTCTTCTTCAGCTTTCAGATGCTATTGACCACGTGTGTCACACTGTTGAATTAGAAATAATTTTTCTCGGGATGCCTGGGTGGCTCAGTGGGTTAAGCCGCTGCCTTTGGCTCAGGTCATGATCCCACGGTCCTGGGATCGAATCCCACATTGGGCTCTCTGCTCAGCAGGGAGCCTGCTTCTCTCCTCTCTCTCTGTCTGCCTCTCTGCCTACTTGTGTGATCTCTGTCAAATAAATAAATAAAAAATCTTAAAAAAAAAGAAATAATTTTTCTCATATAGACAGTTATTTGAGAGAATCCGAAGTGTCATTGAAATGATGAGAGGGAAATAAAATGCTTCTCAGTAGCATATCCCAATTAGGTGTATTTAAAATTTCCTGATAAATTGATTTATTTAATATTTGTTGGTAACAGTTTGTGCAAACTTGCTTACTTAAAGTAAATTGACTGTAGAGTAATTCAGAGACAGAATAAGGACAGAGAAGTAGTATAACTAGAGCTTGGCTTTTCTTGACTCTCTATGGGATAGTTTTTATAATTTATCTGTTCTTCTCTGTCTCAGTTTCCAATGCTTTTCTGTGTCTGCAGCCATCTAAATATTGTAGGGAAGTTTGGGTTTGGAACTGCAGAGACTAAATAGTTGTACCCAACCCAAAGTGCAAACCAGCAAAGCTTGAAGGACTTTTTTTTTTAAGATATTCATTTGTTTGTTTGAGGGACAGAGTGAGAGACAGAACAGGAGCTGGGGAGAGGACCAGAAGGAGAAACTGAGTCTCTGCTGAGAGGGGAGCCTGATGTAGGACTTATTCCAGGGAGTCCAGATCATGAGTATAGCTGAAGGCAGGGGCTTACCTCACTGAGCCAACCTGGCATCCAGCCTGTGGGGGCTTTTTCATAGAAAAGACAGATGTTTACGTCCTACTCTAGACTCACTGAGCCAGAGCCATGTGGGATAGGCCTCCAGGGTACAAGGACAAAGCATGTTTGCCATCTGGATATGTTTCATCAAAGCTTTTTTGGTACTAGGCATTCCATCATCTGAAAAAAACATGAAGCGAGATTGGGAGAACCCATAAATTAACATTTGATGACATTTAGCAGGGCTCTGTGTGATGTGTTACACCCTTAGCTCTTGTCAGAAAGTTATGGATTTTGTTTTGTTTATAAGTTTTATGTATTTAACAGAGAAGGAGCCAGAGATCATAAGCAGGGGTCCAGCAGAGGGAGAGGGAAAAACAGGCTCCCCGCTGAGCAGGGAGCCCAACAAGAGGCTGTATCCCAGGACCCTGAAATCATGACCTGAGCTGATATCAAGAGTCAGATGCTTAGCCAAACTGACCACTCAGGCACCCTTATAGGACTTGATGTCGTAGGAAAATTGCTTGCAAGGGTAAAGAAAGAGGGGGGAGAAAGTGAGGCCTGTAATTAAAAGAGGCTCAAGAGACCTGTTAACCAATTGCAAGGTATAGGTCTTATTCTCGCTCGGGATTTAACAAATACAGAGAGTCAAAATATTTGTGAGATACTCAGTTAAATTTGAACTGTGACTTAACCTGTCATGATATTGAGGAATTATCTTGAAATGTTTAAAGAGTGCTGATAGTTTTGCAGGTATATCTGTGTGTGTGTCCATCAAGGTCAGTTTTGCTCCGTAGGAGATGTTTGGCAATGTCTAGGATATATTCGGTGGTCATAAGCAGGAGTGTGGAAGAGGCTCTCCGCATCTCATGTATGGAGACTAGGGATGCTACTAAGCATCATAGTCTGCTCAGGACAGCGCTCTCGGCAAAGAATGATAGGGCCCAAGATGTGGGTCATGCCAAGGTTGTGAAAGCCTGTTCTGGAGACACGTGTTGATGTAGCCGAGGGTCTAATGATAGGATGAAGATATTTGTTTCAAAATATTGTGAGGGCTGTGGGGATGGGCCATGAGTTGAGAATGATTTAAGTTAGTGATAGGAATTCCTTATACCATTCTCTCTACTTGGGTGTGTGTATATGTATCTATCCGTGTTTATATCATGTGTGTGTGTGTTTGTGTGTGTGCACAGTATGTGTGTATATTATATACAGTTTGTAAATTTCCATGACAAAAGTTCACAAGCTTGCTCTGGGTGACATAGAGTCTGTGTTCACGTGGCACCTGGTACCATCAGGTGGTGTGGGTGGACAAGCTGAGATGGTGGGATCACAGGAGTGGCAGCAGTGGCATCCTTAGCAGGCTCGGTCTGCAGTGCAATGTTGGTGGTGTCTGGCTGTCTAGCTTCTCTTTATCCCTGTTGTTGTTGTTTTTTTTCATTTTTTGTCTTGTTCTTTGACCTTCCTAATAGCCTTTCAATAAATTCTTTTTCTGTTAAATTCAGTCAGAATCGGTTTCTATGAAGCAAGAATTCTGACTTACACAAGAAAAGGGTGAAGCCGATGTATAGAGAAAAGGTGATCTGACAGACTGTGGGAGGAGAGGAATTAGGAGAAATAGATATATAAAAATATATGTGTCATTTATATGTCTAACAACTAAAATTTACAGTTTATATATCCTTATATATCTATATGCACATAAATATGTATATAATATTTGAGAGAAGGAGAATCTCATGGTTTCTGTTTTTCTTGTTCTTAAGTTCTATCCCTTTCAAGACCACAGTTAATTCTTATCCAGGGATATTATGAGATAGCCCCATATTTCTTTATATAAGAAATTCTCCTTTCTACTTAAATAAATGCAAGTGGTCTTCTGTCACCTACAGCCCAGAGAAGCTCAGCATGGTTTATATGATGATGTGCTCACCTAACCACCTTTTTGCTATACCTGCTTTTGCTCACCGCTGTGCAGAGGTTCCACAAATGTTTATTTAATGGGCACATGATTGTCATTTGGCTCCAGACAAGGAATGAATGTGCTGTTCATGGTAGCAGAGGCACTCTGGTCTTCTTGGCCTTTCAAATAATCATTGTAAGTGGACCCACTTATTGAGAGTTCATTCCGCCGATCGTGCCCATCTTTCATAAGTTTTGCCAGCAAGCCTCAGTCTCTCTGAACACCACTGACTGTAGGGTCCTCAGTCCTTGGGTTTGTGAGGCATGAGGAGTGAATGAATCCAGCAGGGTCCCTTGAGAGACAACCTGTCAGCCTCTCCTGGTGGGTCCTATACCAATGGACAAAGGCCATTCCAACTGCATTGAGGAAGGTGGCATATAAGGTGGAAGAGTGCACAGGCAGGGTAGCCTGGGGTTTCCGAGAACAGGCTTTGAGTCAAATAGCCTTAGACTATCACCCTAACTCTACCCAGTGCTCCTGTGCTTCTCTGGCATGAACATTAAGCACTGTTTCTTGCCTTATTCAACCTCTCTATGCCTCAGTTTCCTCATCTGTAAAATGGACTGTTTTATGGATTAAATGAAAAAAAATACATATACATACATAAATTCACAGAGAAGATGGCACATGGGGAGCTCTGTAGAAATGGTATTTTTATTATTACTCAACATGTGGTTATCATTATCATAGGAAAGTTATTCTGGTGTAAAGAGCACAAAGCACGAGGTGCTCCATGTAGAGGATGGACAACCTTTTGGCCCCTCCCAGGCCCTGCATTTGCCATGATGCCATTTACTCATCAGCTCAGTGATCTCATGCTTGGGTGACCCCTTCTGGGCCAGCACATTAATTATGCAGCCTTGGTAGCTCCCAGGGGCCTGGTCTGGGGGGGAGGGTTTGTTTGTTTGAGCTCTTGGGTCCTGGCTACCTGGAATCCACCACCTTCTACCTGTGTGACGTTCAGGACCTAATCACCATGTGACGGGAAAGCAATTCAGGCTATCCCTTAGGGTTGTTGGTGACGATTAGATGGAATGATACATACAAAATGCCTGGCACATGTCAAGATATGTTTCACCTCATTCCATTTTCTTATTCTTTTTTACTAGCTCCCAGAACACCCATTTCTACCCATTTCTGTTACAGAGAGGTGAGGTGATTCACTGAAGTCCATAGTGTTAGGCAAATAAGATGAGGAAAAGACATTGCAGGTGTAGTGAAGAGCATGAGTAAAAACCAGGGAGTAAGAACCTGCTATGAAGCTGCAAGTAACCAGGCGTGGCTGGAGAGCCAGATGTGGGTGAGGGAAGGGTGGGGGATGAGTTTAGGAAGACAGTGCCGAAAGACAGTGGGTCCCTGAGGGATTTTTAAGTTGGAGTGACCTCGTTTAATTTCCATTGCCAGAGCATTCCAGAGGAGATGTTGGAGGAGGAGGCAGTAGAGACAGAGTGACTCCAGAGGAGGAGGATGTTCTCTGAGGGATCACGGCAGCCAGCGTAGAGGGTTTGAAGCAGGACGTGATAAGGTCTGGGTCCTGAAGGAAGGCACAGCCCACTGGGGAAGAAGAGGCCTGCATGGAAGGAAAAATGACATAGTGTAGTGCCCAACACAGATGCCAAGAGCATGCAGCCTGGAACTGCCGGTCACCCAGGTATATGGTGCCAGGTCCCATATGCACATAGCAGTGTATTCAGATCAGATGGGATCAGAGCAATAGATTCTCCCAGTTCTGCTTTGGTCAAAAGAACTCAGGAGTTAGCTTCCTAAAGTCCTGCTTTATTATGACAGCTCTCTCTTCCTGAGGGGTATATACACATATACCCCTTGTGTTGGAACAAGGCACCAACATCTTAGTCACCAAACCTGGAGAGAAACCTCTTTTTGTCTGTGAGATTCTACCTGCCTCTGGCCCTGAAAAGAGAGTGCAGCATTTTTTGTCATCAGGCAGATGTGATTTCAAGTGCACGCCCTGCCACATCACTGTAAGACCTTGAGAAGATCACCTCATTTCTGTGTCTTCAGTTTCCTTATATAGACAATGGGGGTTATTATGCTGTCTTCTTCCTAGAGTTGCTGTAATGATGAGATGATGCATGTGTATATGTTATCTCAGAACATAGCCTGAAGTGCAAAATGAACATTAAGCACTGTTTCTTGCCTTGTCATTTGTGACCTTATTCCCAGTTCAGATAGTTTGGGTTCCCATCCTGACATCAAGTTGTGGGAGACATTTTGTTTTCTATACACATTTCAGTGACTACAAGAGAGTCTGAATATATGACCAAACAGACTTGAATTGTCCTCAGTGGCCCAGAGCCTCTGATTTCCAGGAATGTTTCAAGGGTCCCCATGGGGGCACAGCCCATGTGAAACTTGCTCAGGAGATTTCTGGGACTTGGTGGCCCTTCTCACTGTGATAATGGCACAGCTGAATTTCCCAGCAGGGATCATTAATCACAGCAGCCACTGATCCCACAAAGGACGGAGCTGAGCTCTTTGCCAGGCACCCAGAACAAATATGATTCTTGTTTATGATACTTGGTTTCAGTCCACTAGGGGGAGAAGGAGAAGCAAACTCCCCCTTTCCATGGGGTATGTCATGGTTAGATATAGACCATGGATTAGCTTCCAACTTCCCTCACCTCTAAAACTTGGCCCTGCATCCTTCCACCCTGTCTGCCCCCCAAATCATAACAAATGCTGACCTGCTGGGATATATGATGGGGTTGAGAAGGAGGGAAGGCAAAAAGGGAACAAGGATATATCCCATATCTTCTCACATATTCACTGTATGTTCATTCCAGGTTTTTCTGAAGATTCATCACCATGCTATGTGGTACGTACTGTCATTCCCATTCCCACTTTAATTTTAGGTGAAGAAACTACAGGTGAGAAAGGGGAGGAAGTAAAGTGCCCCTGACACACAGCTAGCAAGAGAGTCAGTGGTACCATATCGTCCTTCTTCCTATTGGTTCTTGCAGTTCTTTCAGAATTCCATTTAAACAGGTGGGGAAACAGGCTAGAGGACACTCAAGGAGCCACAGTGAAAAAGGTAGCAATGGACTTTGACCTCAGGTCTGTGCTCTTTAACCCGGGGCTACCTCCACTATACAAACAGCATCCTTGTTACTCCAAGTGTGAACCAGCAGCATCTGCCATCACCTGAAAATTGTAAAACGTGGCTTCCTAGGACCCACTTAGATCCACTGAGTTGGGGCTGTATTGACACACAAGCTCTGGGGGATTATGGGTACTCTGACATTTGAGAAGCAGAGGTCTGCATAGCTCATCCTGGCTGTAAAGGACGCTCGCTATGGGCAGAGGCAGTGTGGCAGCCCAACTCCTAAGCTGGCTCCAGTGATCCCTCCCCTCTCCCTGTGTATATGACACTCCTCACACCAAGGGGCAGAACTTATGTCCCTTGAATCTGTACTGTTCCATGATTGGGTTTAGCCACTGGAAGGCACCGGAAATGAGGTCCTGTGATTTCTGAGCAGTTTCCACTTTGTGCCTCTCAGATTCCAGATGCCATGCTGTGAGGAGCTGAGGCTGCATGGAGAAGATACAGGGATGAGACCTGAGGCACTCCGCTTGATGGTCCCATCCGAGCACCCACCTGATCCCAGCTGCTGGCCAGGTGAGTAAAGCATCGTGGATGTTCCATCTGAGTTGTGCCCCAAAGATAACTGCATTCCCAGACAACACCATATAGAGCAGAAGAATTGCCCAAACGTAGTCCATCCCCAGGATCAGGAGAGATAGTGAAATTGTTGTTGATTTAAGCTTCGAGCATCAGTATCCAACTGAAAGAGAAATAGGTACCTGGATGTAGGGCGCGGAGGTCACCTAAACATAAAACAGGTAGCAAGGGCTTTGGAACCAGGCATCAGCTGGAGGTCAGAGCACCTCAAGGGGAATGTAAACGGAGGCAGGAAGGGCACAGAGAACATCACTCTTGTAGGCAGGAGAAAATGGGACTTGATGAATGAACTGCCAGAACCATTAGCAGAATGTGTCCTACAAGAACCTGGAGGGGGAAAGAGTACCTCATGAACCTGTCAGTCTGGTCAAGGAAATTTCTAAGTCAAATGTTGAAAGTGCCAACTAATTTTTTTAAGTTTTTATTTATTTATTTGAGAGAGATAAAGATTTTATTTATTTATTGAGGGAGATAGAAACAGTGAGAGAGAACATGAGAGGGGAGAAGGTTAGAGGGAGAAGCAGACTCCCCGAGAAGCTGGGAGTCATGATCAGGACTTGATCCCAGAACCCCGGGACCATGATGACCCAAGCCGAAGGCAGCTGCCCAACCAACTGAACCACCCAGGCGCCCATGCCAACTACTTTTATTAGCTCAGAGCAAATTATGTTTATTAATTGAATTGGAATAAAGTTAAAACATAATGAAATTCCTCAACTGCACTAGCAGTGAGAGTGAGCCGACATGTGGTTTGGATGTGTTAGCTATATTTTGGAAATACAAATCTGATCTATAAATGCATAACTATTTACATTAAAAAGATGTTACTACCCTTCAAAATCATCCTAGTTGCAACATCTCATGTTATTAACGATGAGGTCTGTCCAGACTATTTTAAGAAGGGAAATAACCACTGTCACTGTTTCTTTCCAATTTATTTTCCCTCTCTTCTCCATTTCTGTTCCCTTCCTTTCCCCTCCCTTCCTCTTCCTCATTCTCTCCCTCTCTTTCTTCCCTCTCTCCTCTCTCTCTCTTTCTATTATGTAATAATATGATAGGGAACAAAGTGTCATGTCCTAGCTTTTTCATTTAACATTATGTTTTAAACATTTCCTTTTGCCCTTAATGAGTCTCTGAAAACATGTTTTTCAGTGGCTGAGCAGAAGGTTTAAGATGATTGTTCTTGTAAGCTCTCTCAAATCCTTTTGGGAAGTAGGTAGTGTATAATGCAGAAATGATAAACGATAAGCAAGTTGTTCTTAATTTTACTCTGATCCTCTAAAGTGCAGTAGCTCTTGGTGAGTCTGTCTCTCAAAAGTCACAGAAATAGAAGGGATGGTGACAGGGACCAAACAGGAGCCACATGGGGGAAGGCTGTTGAAGTGGGGCTTCATGCCAGGTTCTGCCCAGTGTCTGCCCATGTGACCTCAGTTGCAGGTGCTTAGACCAGCTAAGGTTCAATGTCCCCTTTAGTTCTACCTCTGATTTCTGACACAAATTGAGTGCCCTCACAGATAGAAAAAGTCCTCATTTCAGGGGCTTCCCACCTCTTGCATCACACCCTGATGCCAGGCCCCATCACCGCCACCTGAACAACAGTCCCCTTGCTTCGTTGCTCTCCTCTGGCCACTCTTGCCCTCCATATAGTCTCAACAAGGCAGCTAGAGTGATCTGGTAAAGAGTATGTCAGACAATCACACTCATCTTACTACTCCTTCTCATGGAGGATGAGGACCCACATGATCAGGTGCCCCACTACCTCTCTGATCTCACCTCTTGTTTCTGCCTTGCTCACTCTACCCCATCCAACTGCATCAACTTTAGTCCCACTCAGGAGCCTTTGCACCTGCTGTTCCATCTGCTCGGAATGCTGTTCCCTCATATCTGTCAGAGAGAGGTCTTTTTCTGACCTCTCTCAATAACATAGCCCCAGTTTCTGTCATTTCTGATAGATTTCTGCACTTTTATTTCCTTTGATGGCACTTATCCTAGACATGATATCTGGAGGGGCTTATTTACTTATTATTTGTCTATCTCCACTGGCATATAAGTTCCATAGAACAGGAACTTGGTCTCTTTTATTCATTGCTGTATTCACTGCACTTTGAAGTGAAATTAGTAAGTGCTCGGTATAGTGCACTCAGTGGAAAACCAGTACGTATTTATGGAATGAATGAATGAATACCTCAAACAATCCTTCTGAGGAAGGCCAGTGTTCAGGAGGGAAAGATGCACACACACATCAGCTTCATGGTTGCCACAGATGGATTGATGCTTAGGGCCTGGATATTTATACAAAAGCCATGGTGCCACTTTCTCTGTCATTCCTCCTTCCACTCCCTCAGGCCACCTCCTCACAGTTCTTCCTGACATCTTTGCCCAGTTCTGTTCTCTTTATCACCCCTGTTCCCACCTAGTGGTCTGAGATCTCCTCTGCATCTCACAGATGATGGCAATAACCATTTTTCTTCTTTTCATGGCATTCAGTGCCATACAATATCCTCCCCTGTGCCTGATCTCTTCTACTGCTGCCACAGTTCCTGGGTGTAGGACCTAATGTCCTCATTTTAGTCATTTGTTCAAGCTCTGATGTTTCTCAAGCACCATGCTGGATTGGACTCGGGAACAATGACAAACAGGCAGAGATGGTTTCTGTTGTCATCGAGCTCAAAATCTGGCAGGGGTGACAGACGTGTAGCACATAATGGATCAGTATTTCCTAGGATGCCACTTGTGCTAAGTCCTGTGGAGGGGAAATGGGCACCACTTATTGAGTGTCTCCACGTCTTATGTAGTTAGTCTCATTTTGTCATCCCATCAGCTCTCGGATGTAAAGTTTTCTGAATAACTAGATGCTCTCACTCATCTCTGCTTTCTCACGGGAGGTCTGAACAAAGTGTTTCTATGTACTGTGAACAAGAGTGAAAGGACAGTTGGGAGGGCTAGAGGTGGGCAGGAGAGGAGGTGTGGGTCATAGGGTAGGGCCCGGATGGGATGGGTAGAGTGGTCTTCCCCACTGGGTGCGGACAGATTTGGGACAGGGCTTGGAGGCTGGCTTTGACTTCTGCCTGGGAGCTGGCCACATGGAGGCCAAGAGAGGAAAGAAAAGGAATAGGGAATGTCTGTGCCTCTCTCCACTGAGGCTGGAGTATCACCGGGCCTACTCTGACAAGTAAGACCTTTTTTCCATCTTGCAGACAGAGGAGGAGAATGTGGAGAGAAAGCATGGCCAGGAGCAGTCTGCTGGCATCTATTGCACAAAGCAGAAGAAAGCACGTTTGCCTTTCAGTATAGTGACCTGCAGCTACACTTGGCCCAGTGAAGATCAGCTGAGCTATTTTTGTGCTTCCAGGATTGGGTGATACACAGATAGAAGATGGGTACAGAGGGACAGGAATTCTCTTCTCCCTTGAAGAAGAGTCCAAAAGTGTAAGCAGAGCAGGGAAGAAACACTATTATGGGAAACATTATCTAGATTTGTTGTTCTCCATGATTGCATTAAAAGGCTAAGCCACAGATCAACTAGAGTATAGTTCTCCTCCTTGGGAGAGGTGGACAGGCAGACCTAGGTAATTCTGCTGCTACTTTTGGAAGAATTCCCTCCTAACACATCCCTGGGTGTTTTCCTGGAATCACTTGAATGGGTGGTTCAGCTTTTGCCTACCGGAATTCTCTGAATTGCCTTATGACCACTCATTCATTCAGTGAAGGCTCTCTGCATGAAGAGGCTGAAAGTTTACTGTCTGTTCCAATGCCCACCTCAGACTATACCCAATGATATTGTCCAGCCTAGGTTTCTTGTGATCCTGCTCTGTTCCAAATGGAAATCATGTGATGACTCCCTAGGTTACTCACTTTTTCCTTCCAGAATAGGAAGAAGTTAAAACCTGACATTCTCCTTTTCCCAATTTTTACACTTCTTTGTCTTAGTCCAGGTATTTTTTTAAAGATTTTATTTATTTATTTGATAGACAGAGATCACAAGTAGGCAGAGAGGCAGGCAGAGAGAGAGGAGGAAGCAGGCTGTCGGCCAAGCAGAGAGCCCGATGCGGGGCTCGATCCCAAGACCCTGGGATCATGACCCAAGCCAAAGGCAGCGGCTTTAACCCACTGAGCCACTCAGGCGCCCCTAGTCCAGGTATTTTAATCTGACTTTGTGAATAACAATGGTAATAATGATAGTAGTAGTAGTAGTAGTAGTGCCACCCCACCCCCACCACTACTACTCGTTGTAGTAATGATTGCTGTCATTTGTTGATCACTTAATATCAGCCAATGACTGTTCTAAGAACATCAGATTTTATTTACTTAACCATTTTAGATAGAGAGAGAGAGAGAGTGTGGGTTGGGTGGGAGGAGAGGAAGGAGGGAGAGAATCCCAAGCAGTCACCACACTGAGCACAGAGCCCAGTGTGGGGCTCGATCTCACAACCATGAATCACGGCCTGAGATGAAACCAAGGGTGGGATGCTTACCAAACTGAACCATCCAGGTGCTCCTGTTCTAAGGAATTTAGTAATTTATTGAATGCTCACAACCATCCTATGAAGTTGGTGCTCGAATATCTTATTCCTGTCATATAGATGAGGAAATTAAAGCAGAGAAGGTTGACAGGACTTGACCAAGAGCACGTATAGGTTGTCTCTTGAATCCACACTTTTTTTTTTTTTAAGATATATTTTGTATGGAGAGCATGAGCAGGTGGGAAGAGGTTTAGATGGAGACACCCTGCGGAGCATGGAGTCCAACACAAGGCTTGATCCCAGGACCCTGAGTTCATGACCTGAGTTGAAACCAAGAGTGATATGCTTCACCAATTGAGTCAGCCAGGAACTCCATTGAACACACATTTTAAACCACTAGTCTTCATGAATGTCTCCATTGACTGGAGTCAAATACCAGACCTAGTGTTATCTGGGGAAGGAGCAAACATGGAAATTAGGAAAAAGAAGAAAATCTCCATAGTTTATGGGTGTTAGGATGCTAGGTCACATTCCACCACTTGTGTAGAATTGAAGAAATATAAATTTAAACTCAGTTGGAGAAATTTTCCATGTAGAGGTTGTGACCCTGTGCTCTACTCATTCAGGGGAAAAAATCCATCTGTGTGTTGGTGTCTGCCACGTATTCCATGCCTGGGATTTGTCTAAATTATTTGCGCTGGTCTTCCCACCATGTTTGCATGTGTTCTGGGGGACTGTGTCCAGTCTCCTGGTCTTGCTTGAGGCAAACGTAGCCACTTAAATGACAGAGGCACCCAGGTGTCCCTACAGTCCTTCCTATTTAAAGCCTCCAATGCCCATTTCCCTTTGGGTCTGTTGCAGAAACCCAAGCGCCTTCCCCACACTTCTCCCTCACCTATAGGTACTGTCTTTGAACAACCCTCTAAGCAGTGTTTGATGCCTTCCATTCTCCAAGGGCCCTGTTGCCTTTGTTTTTCTCTATTTTTCCATCTTCAGTTATATCTCAGTGTATTAGGTGAATTCAGGGAAAGTTGATTGCTGGATGGGAAATTTAGCCAATTGGCTTTCAGGGAATTGCTTGTTGTTAAATTGGTGTTTGGTGTACTGGTTTGTCTGGGTATTGGCCCGATTGTGTATCTCTTAGCTCATCAACTCTTGGCCTTTCTCCTTTGGAAGGAAGGAAAGAAGAAAAGAAAGGAAGAAGAACAAAAAGAAAAGAAGGAAGAAAGGAAGGACCATTATCCCTGAGGTAAAACTAATTAACTGACATAGCTGAGCTCCAACATAGAAAGGTGTCATATGGACATAGACCATTCCTGACACATGAAAATTTCATCTCTTGTTCTCAGGAGAACATTTTTTCCCAGTTCATTCTTCTTTTCTCCTTTGCTTTGCCCTGTCCGTATCCAACTGCCAGACCAAAATGTGCTTCTGAATGTTTTGTGTCTCTGAGAAAAATTGGTGGTGGACATACGTTCTTAGAATTTTTCCTTCATGACAAGACAAGAAATCAAGGGTCTGCAAAATGCTTACCAAACGATTGGAATGGGAAGGGCTCAGTGATGACGATGATGGTGCTGGTGGTGGTGTCGACATCAAATGATATGAAACAACTCTTCATGACTGCAGAGTCATGAACCAGGCTGTATGCTTAGCCCTGTGGGTCCATAATTGTGTTAGAACAACTACTGTTTATTTTATTTTTATTTTTCCTGATGTATATTTGACATAACACACTGTGTCAGTTTAAGGTGACTTGATACTTTTGTATTGCAATACAGTAGTCATTGTATTGTTAGTTAACACCTCTATCATGTTATGTAATTTTTATTTCTTCTAGGGTCAGGAACAATTAAGATCTAGTCTCTCAGCAAGTTTAATGTTCCTGATATGGTTGTTTTTTATAATCACCATACTGTGTATTAGGTCTCTGGAACTTATTTATCCTTCAGGGATACTATGTGCCTTCAACAACACCTCTCCCATTTCCCCACCCACAGCCCTTGGTGACCACCACTTTACTCTGTTTTTACAAGTTTTTTTTTTTTTTTAGATGCCACATAGATGGGTACCATACAGGGCACCTGGGTGGTTCAGTTTGTTAAGGTTCTAACTCTTGATTTTGGCTCAGGCCATGATCTCAGGGTCATGAGATCAAGCCCTGCATTGGGCTCCAAGCTCAGCATGAAATCTGCTTAATATTCTCTCTCTCCCTCTCCCTCTGTCCTTCCCCAACTTGCACATGTGTTTGCTCTCTCTCTCTGTCTGTCTCTAAATAAGTAAATAAAGTCTTTAAAAAAGAGGTACTGTAGAGTATTTGTCTTTGTCTGACTTATCTTAGTTAGCACGATGTCCTCAAGATCTGTCTTTGTTGTTGTAAATGCAGACTTTCCCTGGCTGAATCATAGCCCATTGTAACTATGTACTACATCTTTTTATTCACTCATCTGTTGATGGACACTTGGTTGGTTTCCATATCTTGGCTCTTGTGAACAGTGCTGCCACAACCATGGGAGTACCTATGTCTGTCTGGTCTTTCACTGAGTCCTTAGTACCACAAGGACTGTTTTACACACTGTACATGGATTAAGTCAGTTTATTTCTCAAGCATGCCAGCAGAAGCCACTATGATCATCCCCCAGAGCATGAGGTCAAGAGCAGCCCAGTAGCTGTGCACAGTCACACAGCTAGCAAGTAGGAGAGCAGCTTTGCAACATCAGTAGTCGGAGTCTGGAGCCACTCTCCTGAGCACCGCTCTGTCCTGCCCCTTCCTAGCTCCTCCAGAGCCTTTGGTCTAGCCTGGGGTGGCAGTTTGGGTGGCCAGGCTGAGTGGTGAGGAGTGTGAGGAGCCACAGTGAAGGGGGAGAGGAGGAGGACACAGAATCACCGTGTCTAAGTAAGATCTTGAGACATCACTAGACCAAATCGAGTCTCCCTAGATTCCACTTGCTTATCCTCCACCTATGATGGTACCCTCCAGAGAGCTGAGCCATGAAGGCGGGGCTTGTGGTCACTGCCAAACCATCGGTTTGTCTCCGTTAGGCTTAATGCGTCTTCTTGGAAAACTCCAGCAAAATGTCATGAGGGTGGAGCCCTTATGAATGGGATTAGTGCTCTTAGAAAAGAGAGCCCAGAGAACTACCTCGCCCCTTCCACCCTGTGAGAATACAATGAGAAGTCTGTGACTTAGATGGTGGCCCTCGCTTGACCATGCTGACCCCCTGATCTTGGATATCCAGTCTCCAGAACTCTGAGAAGTAGATTTCTGTTGTTTCAAAGTCACCAAGTCTGTGGTATTTCATTATAACAGCTCAAATGGACTAAGACAACATCCTAAGCTGTTCGTACTTCTTACTTATACTACTGAGGTAACAATTAATTATTATTATTTTTTTTATTTTTTAAGATTTTATTTATTTGTGAGAGAGAGAGAGCACAAGCAAGGGGAAGGGTCAGAGGGAGAGGGAGAAGCAGGCTCCCCCTGATCAGGGAGCCCCTGCAGGGCTCAATCCCAGGACCCTGGGATCATAACCTGAGCCAAAAGCAGACTTTTAACCAACTGAGTCACACAGGCGCCCCAGCAGTGACTATTTAGTGTGCAGGTAGTTAATTGAGGTTATCTGACATCCCAGCTAGACCATAGCCCTCCTAAGCACAGCACCCTTCTCAGGGTTACACACTGCCATCTATCTCTCTCTCATGCCTGGCCCAATGCCTGCCAGAGAGTAGATATTGAATAAATAGTAGTGAATGGGTGTTGAAGACAAGGCTCATTTTTTTCAAAACTTTGATTTCCAAAACCCTCTGGGAAGAGTTGGGAAGGTCGTCAAACAACCTCCCTCAGAGAAGGACAGGCAAACAAGCCATTGAGATCTCTGGTTTTGGGAGTTTTGCTTTTCACCTGGGAATTGTGGGGGATGGGTGCTTTTCCCTAAGCTGGTCACATTTGAAACCACTCAATCCCACTGGAAGCCCAGTCACCTCTTCTTCCACTCTAGCCCTGACGATAAGCTCTCTAGGCTCAGGCAGCCGTTAATTTAAGGTAGCAATTAAGTGCAACCAAATTGCTCTTTAAATACCTTAAAGGACTCAACAGGAGAGCTTTCATGTGCCAAACAGAATGAATCCCCAAAGCTGGACGAATGCTTGGAGCTTGACCCAAAGAGATTGGAGCTCAGAATCAAGTGTGAGCCTACCCATAGCCCTTGGAAGTAATGAAAAAGGCCATGAACTCAAAGGGTCTGTGAAGTACCTCGCCTGTGTTTCTTGTCCCTGAAGCTCTTGGATGTCTCCTGTGGTCCCAGGGATGCCATCAAATCTGTGAAACAAAAATTCAACTGAGTCCATTTAAACGTCAAAGTGGCTTTACTCAACAATTTAGGAGATAAGCAACATCACCTCTAGCAAGTAGAAAGGAGCTCTGCTGAGCTGTGGGAAAGGAAAGGTTTTTAAAGCTAGAAAAAGGAAATGATTACCAAAGAATTCCTTGTCTTAGAGGAGGTCACCTTCTTAAGGGGAACAGAAGGAGTCAAATGGGTGAATCATCTCATTAATGCTGACTTTCTAATTCCATGGTGACTGGTTAAAGTTTGCATTCCTGGGGGATTGAAATGGCGGTTAGGTTAGGTGTTCAATCTCGGTTTGCTGATGTTGGGGTTTAGTACAAGTGACCCCCTTTGGGGCATGCTATCTCTTTTTAAACACAGTGTACAAGTCTTTCACCTTCCTGGTTAAGTTTATTCCTAAATAGTTTATTCTTTTTGATGTTATTATAAGTGGAATTGTTTCTGAATTTCTTCTTCAGATTGTTCATTGCTAGTGCAAAATAATGCAAGTGATTTCTGCATGTTGATTTTGTATCCTACAACTTGGCCAAATTTATTAAGTTTAATATGTTAATTTTGTGTGTATGTATACATGTGTGTGTACTGGAATCTTTAGGGCATTCTACATATAAGATTATGCTGTATGCAAGCAGGAATAAGGTTTTACTTAAAAAATAAGTATATTCAAGTAATATCTAAGATTTTTCTTCTTCCTTTCCAATCTGGATGACATTTATTTCTTTTCCTGCCTAATAGGTCTGGCTAGAATTTCCGATCCTGGGTTGAGTAGAAGTGATAAAAGTAGGGATCTTTGTCTTGTTTCTGATCTTAGGGAAAAAGCATTTTGTTTGAGTATTATGTTAATCATCACTTTATCAAAGATGGCCTTTATCCTGTTGAGGTGACCAGTGGATTTTGTGTTGCTATGACTATCTCTATGGTGGGAGTGGACGTAGAGATTTATAGCTGGTGCTGTTTGAATATTTTGATTTCATTGGCATAAAAAAATTCCTAGAGGGTGGAGCATGTCCATTCATCTCATGTGAGATGATTTTAGAGGGTGCATTCTAGCAGCATTTAAAGAACACCAAGTCCCCCTCTTCCACGGGCAGGATTTTATTTCTCACACAAAATTATTTTCCAGTTCCTTGGATGATTTAATAGCATGGAGGGCATCTTAGTCTGGGCCACTGCATCTTTAACACTTCTCTAACACTAAGTGATTTTTATTTTTTTTTTTTATAATGAGGGAGCAGATTTCGGTTTCAGTGCCTTTAGCAAACAACAGTATCTCTTTAGAGTTCATGGGTGTTGTCTTATTTTATTTGTATTTTTTGGCCTTTTTCTGGCAAGTGATACAGATTTCCAATTACTTAGAGCTGTGAAATAATTATAGATTAGAGGGATAAGGTTTTATTTAAAAAATAAGTGTATTCAAGTAATATCCAAGAGAGTTGACCTTTAAAAGGGCATGTTGATGCATCAGTTTGGTTAAGGATTACCTTTCTGGTACCCACAGAGGAGTAGGAAGCAGGTTCTCTTCTTACCAAGCAGACGGGCTTTGTGCAGTGACTGCAGATGTGTACGGTGTAGATTAAATATACATGAACTTTAATGATACCCCAAGGTCCCTAAACCCAGTGAAGAAGAAGATCCCTGTCAAAGAGGGAAGTAGAGAGCTATAATTTTTTGATCTTCAGACTGACCATTCTAACTCTTTGAGTCCCCAAGAAAGTTTGTGAGTTCTCAGTGTCCAGTCAGTGAAGATCAGACTTTCTATCAGTGGGCCTCAGTATAAGAGAACACTACATGGTAGTGGAAAGAATTGGGTGGGCATTGCATTGTTTCTGGCTGCCCTGGAGTACTGGCCATCAGAGTGTACCAAACCTTAATTAATGGTGGCTACAGTTACTATAGTGGGGCTGGCCAGGCTTAGAAAAAGAGGAAACTTCTGGGTGCCTGGGTGGCTGAGTTGGTTAAGAGACTGCTTTCAACTCAGGTCATGATCCTGGAGTCCCTGGCTGCAGTCTCTCATTGGGCGCCCTGCTTAGCGTAAAGTCTGCTTCTCCCTCTGACCCTCTCCCCTCTCATGCTCTCTCTCACTGTGTGTGTATCTCTCTCTAATAAATAAAAATAAAAATAAAAATCTTTAAAAAAGAGCAATCCTGAACATTACATAATTCTGAGAGGCAAGCACCCTCTTGCATTTCAACATACAACTGGTATCTCTGCTCAAGCATCGTATGATTAAAATAACTTGCAGAGGCAGTTTTATATTTAAGGAAGACCTTTAAGCTTCAACCATGTTAGGAACTATCTGGTGACAAATGGAAAAAACCTCTTGATAGAAAGAAGTATTAGTGTGGAGGCTCCTAGCCCCATCCCAAAGGGGTTGTCCAGGACTCCTGTATGGAGCTAGTCAATAATAGTACCACTGGGCATAGCACAGAGTCATAGATGTGTTCCTGAGTGAGGCTGAAGCAGTATGAGGCTAGGCCATCTGTTACTCTAACATGGATGTGTCAGTCCATCTTCTCTTGATGCTGCTGAGATTCGATTCACCCAACCTCTACAGCTCTGAGTGGCTGATCATCATGTGTCCTTTCAATGTTACTTGGCTGTTGACAGGGAGAGAAAGTGCTGCTTGTGTGGAGTTAGAGGAACATAACCCATATGATAAGGATTTTGCACTGAAACCCTATTTAATGAACTTTTCACTTTAAACATTAATCTTGAGAACTTGAGTCATGTGAACATGCAACTGAAAACAGATCCCTAGTTAGTAAAATCAGGGATTCCATCTGCAAAGCTGAGGTTGATCTGGGGACTGCATGGTGACTGTTGAGATGACCCCTGGCTTTTGGCAGGCCTCTAGTGGGGGCCGCTGGGATTGAGATGTCCCCATGGCAGAGCTATCCGAAGGAGCAGCTGGATCCCGGGCCAGTGGAGGGAGTCAGTTGTGCCATGCAGCTTGTCCTTTAAGGAACTGCTCATGTGACCTCTTCCAGAAAACAAATAATGAACTCAGTATAAAGAATGATGAATATGTAATGATTGAGAATAGTTCTGTGATTTTGGCTGACTAAAGAAGGGTAATAAGTTCCACTAGGGTGGAAACTGATTCATCTGGCTTTCTTTAGTTCTAGATAATTTTCTATTTATAATACAGAGGTTGTGTCAAACAACCTTCAAGGCATTCCTGTCCTCCACTCATCCTACTCCAACCCATCCCTCATCTCTTCTTTGTCTTTCTCTGACTTCCACAGGTATTTACTCAGTACCTGCTTTGTGTCACCTCTTGTGCTCGGGGCAAAGGATGAACTCTGCAGGTAGTGTCTAGCCTCTTGGATCTCACAGCCCTGTGGTGGAGGGGGAGGTAGATACAAGTTAGTGGTCTTACGAATTGTTGCCAGGGTTTATTGAACAAGTTCTGCATCCCACCTGTTATTCTGAATGCTTCCCATGAATGAACTCACTTAGCCCTCACAAGAACACTATGACAAAGGGATTCTTAGTATTATCCATTGTACAGATGAGGAAACCAAAGTAGAGAGGGGTTAAGTCACTTGCCATGTGTCACACAGCTGGTAAATGGAGAATCGGGAATTGGCATCAAGCAGTCTGGTTCTTGAATCCACATTCTTCAACACGTGGAATATACAGCATGAGAAAGAGTGTGAAAGAAGAAGTGCAAGGGTCCCAGGGGCTCCTGGAAGAGAGGCACTGTGTGTTGTAATGGAGGTGACGTTGGTGTGTTTGGAGAAGAGGAAGTCAGATGTTGTGATTAAAGGATACAGTATCTTACAGAATGAGAAAAATCCCGTACACGATATGTAGCTCCCAGGTTCTCACGAAAGCACCCAGTTTCCAATGATACTGCCCGAGCAGAGACTGGAAACCCTCAGGTCCTCAAGGAAACTTCCTTTGGTCCTCATCATGGACATCCTATTCCCTCTTCACATTTTGGGAGAAGCTGACCCTTTGGCTGCCTGCCCACTCAGGATGGCTCCCTGGGACACCTAGCATATTCTTCTGTGTTGACAGTGGGTGAGGTGAACCAAAGGGCAGATTCCAAGGACTGTCCTTTCCCAAAAGGACCAAGCCTCATGCCTGCATGGAGATTCTTGTAGCTCCTAATCCAGTCTTCCTGCCTGCCTGGGAGGTTGGGAGAGGGTTCTGCAGAAGGTGAGCAGGACTTTCTAAGTGCCAGCAGTCGTGAGGAAGGGAAAAGAGAGTGGGGGACATGTGGGGGAAGTGCATGTCATTGTGCAGGAATGAGGGAGGATGCCAGAAGCAAGAGGCAAGTCTGCAGGGATGGAGCATCAGAGACCACAGTTTATGGGGTTGTGCATGTATGCTCCTGAGTTTGGGCTATGTCCAGTGAGCAACAGAACATCTCACAGGCTTCCATTCCCAGGGGCCTGTCACACAACCCCTCCATACTGGGGATGCCCAGCCACATGCCAGGACTCAGCTTGCCACACAGAAGGAAACCATGCCATTAGGAGCTGCACAAAAACCTCAGGCAGAAGAAACCTGCATGACACCTCAGGCCACCCTCAACTTTGGCTTCCCCATCTGCCATAAAAAGCTGGAGCCAGAGGCTCAGACTCAGAGCCTAACTGAACTCTACCCCTGGGCTGCTTCTCTCTGTGAGGGGCTTCCCAGAGTCGCGATGGCCCAGCTATTGGTCGCACACATTTGGAACACGCACCTAGCGAGACAGCACTCTCAACAGCGGGCGCCAATGTGGCCTGAATCGCTGCACAATGCCAGCCGATTCTCACAGGGTGTCTGCCCAAATTGATATCAATTTGGGCAGAAGGCTCGCGAGAATTGGCCAGAAAGCCCTTGTAAACTCACTTCCGGCGACGGGGGTCTTTGGGGGGCCTCCTTGGCTTGGCCCGTGATCATGCGTGGTCACCTGAAGCCTACAGGAAAGCATTCTAAAGGGTGGCTGGATGCATGGCCCTGGTCTCCTCCAATTGCCAGACAAATCCCCTCTCAATTCAGCCCCCCTGGAGCCTGCCTCAGCACCGGCAAGTGCAATCTGCCATGCCCCTAGGCCCAAACTCTAATCCTGGCTTGGATGCTCAGGTTTCCATTCCCAGAGGCCTGGCCATCAAGTCCTCACGTTGGAGACCCTTGGCCCGTACTGCAAGACTCTGCCTGCCATCCAGGAGGAAAATGTGCTATTGGGAGCTACGGGAAACACTCAGAGCAGGGGAAACCTGCACACTCACCCCAGGCCACGCTCACCTTCGGCTCCCCTTCTGCCAAAATAAGTCAGAGACTGAGGATCAGGCTCACACCCTAACTCAACTCTGTCCCAGAGAGCTCGCCACTGTGGGGGGCCTCCAGGTATCGCATGGGACCTGCTTGTGGTCTCACATGGCCGCAACATGCACCTAGTGAGAAAGCGCTCTGAGCATGGGGCCGGTTAGAAGCCCGAATTGCTGCCCAATGCCATCCAATTCTCATGAGCTTTCTCCCCTAATTGATATCGACCACAAAGCCCTGGCACTCGCTTCAAGCATTGGGAACATTTGGAAGATCCTCCTGGGCCGGGCCCAAGGTCCGGTGTGGTATCCCACAAAGCCTTCGATAAAGCACTCTAAAGGGCATGTGCACGTGCAGCACCAGTCACCTCCAACAGTTGGCCAAACCTGTTCTCTACTCAGCACACCCGGGAGCCAGCCTTAGCCCTGGCAGGTGAGTCCTGCCATGTTCTAGGCCCGAACCCTAACTCTGAGTTGGGTTCTCAGGCTTCTGTCCACAGAGTCCTGGCCCTCAAGCCGTCCAGGTTGGGGACCCCTGAGCCATACCACAGGACTCCACCTGCCACCCAGGAGGAAACAATGCAGTCAGGAGGTACAGGAAACACTCAGAGAGGGGGAAACCTTCTCACCCACCTCAGGCCACCCTGACCTTCAGTGCCCCTTCTGCTAAATGAAGCCGGAGCCTGAGGCTCAGGCTCACATCCTAACTCAACTCTGCCTCCCAGAAGCATGCTTTTCCAGGGGGGCTCCAGGAGCCATGTGGGCCTGGCCTGCAGTCTCATATGGCCACAACACGCACCTACAGAGATAGCACAGTCAGCGCAGGGCCGGTGGGCAGCCCAAATCCCTGCCCAACTCCGGCCAATTCTCACGAACTTTCTGCCCAAATCGATGTGAGTTTGAGCAGGAAGCTCGTGACAATTGGCCGGAAAGCCCCAGCATATTCATTTTCTGTGCAGTGTCCTTAAGGGGAGTATGGCCCCCTGGGAATGGTCCTGGGTCCCACATGCTGTCACCTGAACCCTACGGGAAAGCGCTCTTAAGGGCAAGTACACACGTGGCACTTGTCTCCTCTGAATGTCAAGCAAACCTGCCCTCTACTCAACAACCCCCTCCAGGAACCTGCCTCAGCACTGGCAGGTGGGGACTACCATGCCCCTAGGCCCAAACCCTAACCCTGGGTTGGGTTCCCAGGCTTTCATCCCCAGAGGCCTTGCCCTCAAGCCCTCCAGATTGGGGACCCCTGAGCCAAACTGCATGACTCCACCTGCCACCCAGGAGGAAACCGTGCTGTTGGGAGCTGCAGGAAACACTTGGAGTGGGAGAAACCAGCACACCCACCTCAGGCCTCCCTCACCTAGAGCGCCCCCTTCTGTCAAAAGAAGCTGGAGACTGAGGCTCAGGCTTGCACCCTAACTCAACTCTGCTCCCCCGGGTCCTCGCCTCTGCGGGGACCCTCCAGGAGCTTTGTGGTCCCAGCTTAGGGTCTCGCATGGCCACAACATACACCTAGGGAAAAAGCGCTCTGAGTACGGGTCTGGCATATGGCCTATATCACCACCCATCGCCGGCCAATTCTCACGTGCTTTCTGTCCAAACTGATGTTGATTTGGGCAGAACGCTCATGAGAATTGGCTGGAAAGCCCTGGTGAACTCTCTTCCAGAAGCAGGGGCCTCCCAGGAAGGCTTTGGGCCAGGACAGGGGTCCTGTGCGGTGCCGCCTGAAGTCTATGGGAAAGCGCTCTGAAAGGCGGGTGCATGTGCAGCACTGGTCTCCTCCAAATGCCGGCCAAACCCGCCCTCTACTCAGCCCCACCAGGAGCCCACCTCAGCACCAGCAGCTGGGACCTGCCATGCCTCTAGGCCCAAACCCTAACCCTGGCTTGGGTTCTCAGGCTTCTATCGACAGAGGCCTGGCCCACAAGCCCTCCAGATTGGGGACAGCTGAGCCATACTGCAGGATTCCATTTGCCACCCAGGAGGAAAACAGGTCCTTGGGAGCTGTGGGAAACACTGAGAGCTGGAGAAACCTGCACGCCCACCTCAGGCCACCCTCACCTTCAGCACCCCCTTCTGCCAAAAGAAGCTGAAGGCTGAGGCTCAGGCTCACACCCTAACTCAACTCTGCCCCAGGGCAGCTCACTTTTGCAGGAAGGCTCTGGGAGGCTGCGTGGGCCCAGCTCACAGTCTTGCATGGCAGCAACAAGCAAATAGCGAGAAAGTGCTCTCAGCACAGGGCGGGCGCGTGGTCCAAATTGACGCCCAATGCTGGCTAATTCTCACGAGCCAAATCATGTAGATTTGGGCAGAAAGCTCGTGAGAATTGGCCAGAAAGCCCTGGCAAACTCGCTTCCTGTGGTGGGGGCCTATCAGGGAGCTTCCTGGTTCCAGTCCAGGGTCCCGCGTGGTGTCACCCGAAGCCTGCGGGAAAGCACTCTAAAGGGTGGGTAGACATACAGCACTGGGCTCTTCTGAATGCTGGCCAAACAGGCCCTCTACTCAGACCACCAACAGCCTGCCTCAGCACTGGCAGATGGGGCCTGCCATGCATCTTGGCCCAAACCCTAATCCTGGTTTGGGTTTTCAGGATTCCGTCCCCCGAGGCCTGGCCTTCAAGCCCTCCAGATTGGGGACCCCAGAGCCATACAACAGAACTCGGCCTACCACCCAGGAGGAAACTGTGCCATTAGGAGCTTCAGGAAACATTCAGAGAGGAAAAAACCTGCAGGCCTACCTCAGGACACCTGTACCTTCAGCGCACCCTACTTCATAAGAAGCCAGAGCCTGAGGATCAGACTCACACCCTAATTCAACTCTGACCCCGTGAGTTCCCTCTGTGGGGGGCCTCCAGGAGCCATGTGGGCCCAGCTCGGGGTCTCATATAGCCGCAACATGCACCTAGCAAGAAAACGTTCTCAGCCCAGGGCTGGTGCGTGACCCAGATCACCGCCCAATGCCGGCCAATTCTCATGAGCTATCTGCCCAAATCAATGTTGAAAGCTCGTGAAAATTGGATGGAAATGTCTGGAAAACTCACTTCTGGTGCGGGGGACTTCGGGGGAGCCTCCTGGGTTTGGCCTGGGGTGATGAGTAGTGTTGCCCGAAGCCTACCAGAAAGCTCTCTAAAGGGCGTGTGCACCCGTGGCACTGGTCTTCTCCAAATGCAGCCCAAACCCACCCTTTAATCAGCCCTGTTGGAAGCCCACCTCTGCACTGGCAGATGGGGCCTGCCATGCCCCTAGGCCTGAACCCGAACCCTCAGTTGGGTTCTCAGTCTTCTGTCCACAGAGGCCTGGCCCTCAAACCCTCCAGATTGGGCACCCCTGAGCCAAACCGCAAGACCCACGTGCCACCCAGGAGGAAACCGTGCTGTTGAGAGCTGTGAGAAACACTCAGAGCAGGAGAAACCTGCACACCCACCTCAGGCCACCCTCACATTCAGCTTCCACTTCTGCCAAAAGAAGCCAGAGCCTGAGGCTCTGACTCAGACCCTAATGCAACTCTGCCCCCAGGGAGTTTGCCTCTGTGGGAGGCCACCAGGAGCCACTTGGGCCCGGCTCATGGTCTCCCATGGCCACAACACTCACCTAACCAGAAAGCGCTCTCACCTCGGGGCCAGTGCTCTGTCTAAATCTCTGCCTAATGCCAGCCAATTCTGATGAGCTTTCTGCAAAAATCGATGTCGATTTGGGCAGAAAACTCATGAGAATTGGCCGGAAAGTCCCGGTGAACTATCTTCGGAGATGGGGGCCTTCGGGGAAGTCTCTTGGCCTCAGCCCGTGGTCCTGGGTGGTGTCACCTGAAGCCTACTGGAAAGCACTCTATAGAGTGGGTGCACAGGCAGCACTGGTCTATGAATGCCAGCCAAACCTGCCCTCTACTCAGGCCAGCTGGGAGGTCGCCTCAGCACTCAGAGATGAGGCTACCCTAGGCCCTAGGTAAGAACCCTAACACAGATTTGTGTTCTCAGGCTTCTTCCCCTGACTCCTGGCCCTCTAGCTCCCCCAGATTAGGGACCACTGAGCCAAACCGCAGGACTCCTGCTACCAAACAGGAAAAAATACTGCTGTTGGGATCTGCGGTTGCAAAACAATTCTCTCTGAACGAAAGAGAAGGTAATCCTGTAGAGACACGGTCTCCCCATAGTGCTGCTGGCACGGTGGTGAGTCTGGGGCACTCTCCTTATGCCTTTGCCCTTCTGAGGAACATGGAGCACAGGTGGGCATGAAGGATGGTTCCTCCACTGCCTTGTTGCTGGGGGGTAGGTATATAGCACGTACCTGGGCTCCCCCCACCCCCATACGCTGACTAGGGTACTCTCTGCACTATTGGGGAATTGCCCTGGCTTTCACAACTCCCCGAACGGGTTGCATTGATTAGTAAAGCCTGAGAAGCGCGGCACTTTCTGTCCATTGCCGTTTCATCCAGCACCACCTGGTTTATGTTTCCCTGCAGGGACCACACAGAAGTCTGTCAACATGGCTATCTTCCAGAAGCAAGCGGCCCACCTTAAGCTGCACGGTACCCAGACGTGTTCCTCAGAGTTGAGCCCATAGCACCCTCACCCTCAGTCCTCAAAATTCTTCCAGCTTCAGGGGGCAAGATGTGAATGAAAACCCGTACTTCCACAGTGCTCCTTCTTACTCTGGGCTAAGCCGCTTAGGTATGCCCTTTCTTCATGCGGCCCCACGGAATGTTTAAAATCCTCCTCTCTTCCCCCCCCAAAAAAAGCTGTCTGCAAAAGCTGCCCTCCATGCACACTCCTTTCAGCGAGGGAAGTGCAGGGCCCCTTCCCCATGCTTCCTCACACAAGCTGGTAAATGCCTCTGCCTTCAGGCACCAAGATGTTTGTGGAAGGACAGCTTCCTGCAGCTGGCCACTATTTCAGTTTCGTGGATATGGACCCTTCCTTTAGTTGTCAAGCACGCATTGGAAAAGACTTCTCTCCAGAGGAAAGAGAAGTCAGCCCTGTGGAACGACTCTCTCCCCTAGCATTGCTTTGAGGAGTGGAGTTGGTTTCCTCATCTGTACAATGGGTAATACTAAGAATCCTTTGTCATAGGGTTCCTGTGAGGGCTAAGTGAGTTCATTCATGGGAAGCATTTGGAATAGCAGGTGGGATGAAGAACTTGTTCAATAAACCCTTGCAAGGATTCCTGGGACTACTAACTTGTATCTACCTCCCCCTTCCCCACAAACTGCAAAGGAGACATTTAGGGATCTTCTTTTACCTGAAGCTCTAGCGAACTGAGTTGGTGCTGACAACATCCTCAAGTAGCTGCTGTTAACCAAAATAGTTTTTATTAATCTTGGAATTTCTTCAGCATTGACAGAAGCACAGGATAAAAGTATGCCCCTCAAACCTCCCATCCCAGTAACTAACAGGATACACTGACAAGTTACCTAGCCTGGCCTCAGGATATGGCAGGCAACTAAGGAAAAGTTGACTAGACTGTCCACAAAGTTTCCACCTTTAAATTGTCCTCAACCCAATGAGCTAAACAGCAGAGGCTATAGCAATAACCTACAGAAGTAACTATCCCTTGCCCCAAAAGAAAGGAGCATGCATGCTGCCCAAAAGGGCAAATATGTACCTTAATGCTGTCCAGAAAGAGGTTCACCTCCCTCTGTAGTTCCACATTTTGCTCTGATTTCTCAAAACTCTTGCCGCTGGCCAAAATAGTTTTACTTTTCTGGTTACTTGCTTATTTTCTTGCTTATTTTTTCCCGATTTTTAAGAGTGTTAAGTCCTCGGATCTTGGAAATCTGTGTTCACGTCCGACTCTATGAGAGACCTCAAAAAATTACACTAAAAACCCTTCAAGATAAGAGATAACTATCCTGTTCCTGAAATATTTTGTCTTTAGTAATTTAATATATTCGTTAAAAATTGGAATGTTACTGTCACCATCTGTAACTCTGAATTCAGGCAACAATTAAGTCCTAAGTTGTACTCTATACTGTGTATTTATTTTTCCTTGTGATATCGGTGTCTCTTAGAGCATATTCGCAGATTTTCAAAATGGAAGATCCTGTATTCTTATTCTGAGTGACAGATGGCAAATTATTTTTCTGGAGGGGAACACTCCCTGCCGTCCTTCACCCTAAGCTTCCCTGGAAATTTCGGTGTGGTGGTCAGGGCTGCAGATGCTCCGTGGGTGGCCACGAGAGAAAGGGATTTCCTTGAGGTCATGTAGCCTCTAAGAGATAGGTGTGTGACAGTCTGCAGGTTTCTGGGTCTGGATTTTATGTTTTCCCAGACAGACCATCTAGACAACCAGTTTTCTTTACCCCTGCCATGTGTGAAAAAACACATACAAAAAAAAAAAGAGAGAGAGAGAAAGAAGAGAAAAAAAAAGCCCTCCCTTTAGGGAGCTTTTTCTATAGGAAGAAGAATTAATGGCTCACTCATCTTCCTCGTGGATGTTCCCATAGCACTTGGTTTAAGAACGTATGGACACATCTCATGCCTGCCTCTTTTGCAATAATTTAAGTACTTAATCTCTCCCCCCCTCTGAAGTTTCAGGTCCCTGTGAATAAGCACCTGTCTGGGCCCATCACAGTCCCTTAGGAACACAGTCAGTTTTCATTAAATTGAATGTTACCTAGTAAAGCCAAATTAAAGAGCATTTTTCATCATTAAAAACAAACAAACAAACATAACACTTTCAAAACTATGCATTGGCTCTTACTTTTTTTTCCCCCTCTTATTTTAATTGACATTTTCAGCTACATTCAGTGGATTTTGCCCTTCCCTGATTCCTTTCCTGGTGAGCTGCACTTACCACTAGCAGGGATAGTTCTGACCCTCTGAAAGTTCACAACCTTTTATGTCAGTGGGGAGAGAAAAGGGTGAGCTGCAAAATAGGTTCCGTGTTTTCCTCCCATTGGCCATAAGACTTTAGCAAGTCACTTCATCACTTTGTTCAATGCAGCCTGCATTAGTATTTTAATATTTCCTCTATTTATTTTCCAGTGCATTTTTAAACCAGTGAAAATAATACTGCATTTAATTGTTTTGTAACTTGTCTTATCCTTATAATGGTAACCTGGAAACCATTTTCCTTTATAAGATAATATCAATAGCTTAGTATTTTAAAAAAAATAGCTAATTTTTTTCTCATTATAAAAGAAGTACTGCCCACTGAAGAAAAATTGATACCTTATGGTTTTAATGCATGGTGTATTTGAAACATGAGAAATCAAATAGGGTATGAATTTGGTTTTTGCTACATGGAAAAATTTTGGTGATTCCTTTTTAAAAAAATGAAAATTAAAATCTAAAATCCTGGCTGTCTTTAGTCTAAGTTTGAGCTAGTCATGAAGGTGTTAAATCACACCTTTCTCTTTAGTACAGTTTTTTAAAGGTAGTGGGTTATATGGAAAAGAACAAAAATGCCTTTGATGTGCTTAGCCATTTTACGTTGAACTGATAGTTTACCCTCATTAGTACATTTGGTGCACTTATTATTTTCACTGCTTTTTAGCATATTTTGCTCCACTCAAACTTATTTGTGGTCCTTTGGCTACAAAGGTGCAAAGTCAGTGGAGGGAAACCATTCTATCACTGAGTCATTCCAATTTGATAAATCCTGCACTTTGGTTTCCTCAGTTGTCAGTGAACATAAAGCCATTTCAGCCCTGGAATCTTAAACTTTCAGAAAACTTAGGACCTCATCATTGCTTTATCCTGTTCCCATTGTTTCCTCTGTGTATGCGCTTTGGTAGGGGAGGGGGTCATGTGCCTGGGACCAGGATAAATCTCTTCCCTCAGGCCCTCTCTTTTTCCTGACTTATCTGCCAAAAGTCATGGGTGTGGCAGTAACTCAGTGCCAAGGTAGAACATCAGCATTGAGTGTAGAAGCATAACTATTTACTTTTTCAACCACTGACTATGAAGCCTTACTGTATGTGCTAGGTACTGAGATGGGTGATGGGGACACTCAGGTGGGTGAGAGACACCCCGTGTTCCAGCTGCTCTTGTAGGGGGGAGTACAGGTGGAAGGGGAAGACAGTGCTGTAGCCTGGGAGCGGCTGCAGTAGGGAAGCGTGGATGCTGTGGAGGCACTTAGGAAACCACCATCTAGACTTGTGGTAGAGGAAACAGCTTCTGGAAGGAACAGTTGAAGGTGAGAGTTAAAAGAGAAGTAAGAGTTGGTCAGATGCAGATGGGGAAGTAGGAGAAAAGCATCTTTCACAGTAGGGACTGAAGCAAAAGGTTCTTTTAAAGAGCTCAAAAGCTCAGGATGGATGGAGCATAGGTATAGGCATAGAAGAAAGAAATGAGGCCAAGGAGTTTATGTGGAACCTTGGCCACTTAAAGATGCTTGGCCTTCTGTCTGGGAGAGCATGGAGCAACTGAGGAGGGTTAGCCGTGCAGTATCTGGGTGAGTGATGTGATGAGATTCAGATTCTGCGAAGAGCCATCAGATCCCCTTACAGGGAATGAATTGAGTGGGGCAGAGCTCAGACTTAACCCAGAAAGCTTCACCAGCTTGTGGGGGATGTGGGCAGAAGGCTTAGACTGAGCCAGGGGGGTGAGCAGCGAATGAGGCTGGTCAGAGTCGAGGGGATGATGGGCCAGAACGTAGCAATGATGGGATGTCCGGGAGAGTGCGAAGGGGAAACATCAGAGAGGGGATCCACATTTTGACTTGGCCAGTTAACATACTTGCTGAAAGTAAACAAGAGTGGAAAGGGCATAGGTTGGAAGAGAAGAGGAGTTTTAGAAATGTCAATTTGAGGTCTCTAAGGAATATCTATAAAGAAGTAGTCAAGAGGGGCTCCTGGGTGGCTCAGTGGGTTAAAGCCTCTGCCTTTGGCTCAGGTCATGATCGCAGGGTCCTGGGATTGAGCCCCACATCGGGCTCTCTGCTCAGCAGGGAGCCTGCTTCCTCCTCTCTCTTTGCCTGCCTCTCTGCCTACTTGTGTTCACTGTCAAATAAATAAATAAAATCTTAAAAAAAAAAAGAAGTAGTCAGGAACATTTGGATCACAGCTGGAAGGAAGTATGGAAGAGAGTTTGGACAAAGAAGGGAAATAAATTAATAGCAAAACATAAACAATGGTATCTGGCTGCATAGTACTATTACACATATGAACATAGTAATAATCAGGAATGGATGCATTCCAGGCTGGGACGATACCATCCTGCAGAGGAGTAGAAGAATAAGACATATGAACATCACGATGAACAGATTTCCTGGTTGTAGCTGTGGTGTGTTGGAGGGGTGAGAACGGGTGTGAGGCTTTTTTCATTTAGGTCAGTTTTATCTGTCCTTGTAGTATCCCTTTATTATGAATAAGAGAGTTCACCGTTAGCTTGGGGTCATGATGTTTTGGTAAGAGGACCACATTTGAAATCCTTATTTCTCCATTTGGTTCCACAAAGCAAATGCACTCAGACATTTACAGTAAAAAAAAAACAAAAAAAACAAAAAAAAAACTAGGAGTTTAATTAGGAGGTTACAGGTCATCTTCTGGGAGCCAGGAGCGGCAAGGGCAGCTGGTCCTCATGAGCTCAGATCCTGAAGAAGTGCAGCAGTCAGCTTACTGTCTGGTGACATGTGGTCTCTCGTGTCGCTCCTTCCCACAAGTCCCTGCCACCCTTCTCTCTTGATGCACGTGGAGAATGGCTGTCGTGCAGTTGAGTTCTTGTGCACCTGGTTGCAGGAGAGAGAAACTACAAAGTCCCTTGCTTATAATTCCCAGAGTGAAAGAATGTGATTCACCTGGCCATGGGCCTGTCTTTTCCTGGTCCAGTTGCCTTGATCCCAGTGGGGATGCTCTCTAAGGTGGCACACACATGGTGCCAGGAGGGCCCACTCTGTCATAAGTGAGTGGCCTTCTCAGAGAAGTGGACATGCAGGGCATGCAGACACCTTAAGAGGACACTGCTGTAATTCTATGATGCTATTTTGAGCCCTAGCTAAGGAAGAACCTTGACACTGCTACCATCCCTCATGGCAATGATACTCAGAGTAAAGATGCAGCACTGAAGGTGATTTCAGGTGTAGCAGATGATAAAACCACCTAGAGGGCTATGTTTTACTTTTGTGTGAGAAGTTACTTCTGCAATAAATGGTAAAATGTTCAAGCGTTATATTAGCTGCTAATGATTAGCATATAGAAATTTCAAGAAACAATTGTGCATGATTTCAAGCAAGTTAAACCTCTCTTGAATTGAAATCATTCTTGGTAAGGCACTTATTCTGTCATGTCAAGTTGCTCTTTGGTTTTACTGTTTGTTTTTAATTAAATCCACAAATTCATCCTGGATGGAAGTGGGTTTTACCTCCTGAAGAAAAGATTAGTGCATGCCAATATTCATTCACTTGTATCCCTTCCATGGGGTTTCATATAGAAGGGTTTTACTTAATGGATCTTTACCTTTATCACCAGTAGTTCAGCAGTGCGCACTGGGGACTGCTGCTCTTCATTAGGCTTCTCTTACAAGAAATGTGCCAATAAATCATAGGATTATGAATGTTCCCACAGATTTCAGGCTAAAGTAACTCTTTGTAGAGATGTGAATGCTCCTTGTAACTATGTATTGAGAAAACTAGCTAAAGAATTCTGTATCAGAATGTTAAAATTTCGTGTGTGTGTGTGTGTGTGTGTGTGTGTGTGTGTGTGTGTGTGTTTGGCTTATTATGGTTTCTTTATTTGTAATTTTACTCCTACTGTTTTTTTGAAGGTAAGCTTTTTATTTAAAATAGTTTTATTATTTCTAAAAGAAAAAATGATGAACATGGTACAGAGTTCCCAAATAACCCACAGGCAGTTTTCCTGTGATTAACATCTTACATTGGTAGGTGTATTTGTCACCATTAATGAGCCATTATTGATACATTATTAAAAACAAAAGTCCACAGTTTATTTAGGTTTTCCTAGTTTTTACCTAACAGCTTTTACTATTCCAGGATAGCATGTTTTGTTTTGTTTTTACTAAGAACTGGAACATATATCAGTAATATTTGTTGTCTTGCACATTTTTTTGATTATCCAAGAGTTTAAAAGGTATTGAAGGGTAGTGAACTATTACTGAGAAGCTGAGCTCCCTTTGGAGCTTGATACGTACAGATATTCGAATCTTCAAGAATCCAGACCTTAAAACCAAAAGGTTTGGCATATTTGAGAATTTTTAGAAATTTGGAAATGTAACTCATGTATCATTCTTACTTGCACTTGCTCTCTGGCCATCATGATTATGGTATTTTAATAAAAAATGTCATTTAATTAAAAAAAAAACAGAGTGTAAATGTAGAGTTGGAAGGGCTTTATATTTTCCTGTTAATTTTCTTAAGGTAGAGATTAGAGGAGAAAGCATACCTGTATTTTCTGGTAAAAAGAGATGGAAAGTTTCAGAGGTGAAATAGGCAGGCTCTGAACTGGAAAATGCACTGTGTAGGTGGTACAAGGAAGTTTGCCTGCATCAAGCCCATTTTGGGGCCATGACTGGGTACTGGTGTTAGGTTTGCCTCTGTTCTTACTCATTTTTGGTCCTGGGTACTTGGCTCTGGGACTTCTCAGATCCCTGGTTTTGGCTTGCTGGAACCAGGGCTTAATACAGTGTATGATTAGCTACTATGTGAGCAGACTGATATTTTCTTTCACCTCCTTGTTCTGAGGCAGGTTCACCCACCAGGGGTCTTCAGAGGATGCTCACAGGGTCAGGTGAGTTCTGTGGGCTTGATGTAGTCTAGTTTTGTAAACCAGTACTCTCTCGTTCATGTAGAATTGTCACAGTGCTCAGATTGTCTTCATGTCTCATTCAGAGAAGAGGCTTGCATTGATTAATGGGGCCTACCTATGGTTATCACACCTGGAAAGTGCTCTCTTTAAGGAGAGCTTTGTCAAGAGTGTCCTTTGAATGGAGTCACAAAAAACCTTTTTAAAAAAAACTGTCAACTTCAAGTACAATTTCCTTTTTCTTATGCCTATTATGATTGAAACCCAATCCTTGTTATAACATAATTATCTCCACCGAAGCCAGCAGGGAGTCGCTGCCCTAATGTAAGAGATGTGAAGTTCCCTAAGTAAATAGAGGATTAATTACACTCACAGCATGTTGTGAAGGTGATGAGATTGATTGTGATCATTTAACTTGTCCCATTTCCTGCTCTGACTACTTTTCTGAATAAATAGAAGCTGGGAAAATAATACATAGAGCTACAGAGTGTATTGTCGGGACTGGGGTGGGGAACAGGCCTGCTTGAGGCATGGTTCCAGATTTTAAGCGATACATGATATTTATTTTAGATAGTTTTTTCAGTGATTATTCGCTTACCATTCTCAATTTAAGCAGCTTTCTAGAAAATGGTTTTTATCTTAAAAAATAGATAGTAAAGAATGTTGAATTTGACAGACTATTTTAAATGGGTGGATATGGACAAATTTCTGATTCATTTTTAAATGTTTTTACTTAGTGTGGCCTTTTGAAAGGTTTAAGCTGAAGAAAATGGTAGCTGTTAAATGTATTGTCTTTTCCTTAGAGAAGCTCTGTGCTTTTCTTAAAGTTAATGATTAATTGGTACTGTCATAAAGCACATCATGTTTTCTATTTTCATTTTTTATAAAGATTTTATTAACTTATTTGAGAGAAAGAGTGAGAGGGAGAGAGCGCTAGTGGGGTCATGGGCAGAGGGAGAAGCTCCCCACTGAGCAGGGAGCCCAATGTGGCTTGATCCTGGGATTCCAGGATGATGGCCTGAGCTGAATGCAGAGGCTTAACCCACTGAGCCACTGAGGCACCCCTTATGTTTTTATTTTTTGTTTCTCTTACTTCCTTTTCCTGGAGAGTTTTATAATGTAAAATTGTGATTTTGATTTATACTTTCATTCTCCAAATATTTTATTGCATTGGCCTCCAAGGTGAATTGCACTTATCCCCTGGAGCACAGAGAACCATCTTCTTGCAGTGGAGGAAGACCATAATAGGCATATCTGTTTGTTTGAAAAGAAAGAAATTAAAGTCATTAATATTTAACATATGGATTGCTCTCAAAAAACATGTTTGATGGCTACCAAACATTTTTTAGTGGTGAGATACTTGATCAGAAGTTTGGAGGAACAACCATCCTTATTTCCAAAGGGAAGCACATATGTTTCTTCTGAATGATGGCAGAGGAGGGGCTGTCTTGCCTAGGCATATGGGAGTTGGGCTTTAGGGACTCTAGTTGGCCTGTGCCAGCTGCTTGAACTGAGTTGAAGGCATAGAAACTCACGTGCTGGAGCTTGAGATGTTTGTGCCCACTGTGAAGTGCTCACTCCCTGCTTCAGTTGTCTCTTCCTTTTCCCCAGCAAAGAAAAGGAAGCCTAACTTCTCAACAGGGCCTTTGTCAGGATGGCAGCATGTGCTTCCCCGAGTACAAACAACTGGGCCTTATGTAGTCTTTGCTTTGGGGATTTTTGTGTTAATTTAAAACAGTGAAGAACAAAAACCCAACTGTCATTTTAAGGGGGAAAAAGAATGAAATTTGAAACGATCATGTGTCTAGGAGTGGGGTATGATAGAGGTTTACTCTCAGGATATATGATTCCATAAGGAATGATTTTGTGCTTTGGTTGTTACTGACTCAAGGACAGAGGACCCAGAGAAGTCTGGACTGTGAGTGTTCTAAAGTGCAAAGGTCATATTCAACTTGGTACCCTAGCACCTTAGCCAAATGCATGTTGCTTATTAATGACACTCAGTAAATTGTTATTGAACTGAAAATTTCCTTTCTAATTCAGTTAAAAGCTTCTGTCAAAAGAAGCAGCTTTACCTTCTCTCTCTCTCTTTTTTTAAAAAGATTTTATTTATTTATTTGACAGACAGAGATCACAAGTAGGCAGAGAGGCAGACAGAGAGAGAGCCCGATGCGACACTTGATCCCAGGACCCTAGGATCATGACCTGAGCCAAAGGCAGAGGCTTTAACCCACTGAGCCACCCAGGTCCCCCAACCTTTTCTTTACACAGTACTAAACCTATGTCTTCTAGGACCTGCAGTGTGTGTTCTATTGTTCATATCCTAGCATAAAACAAGGATATAAGCTCTTTACTTACAGAGATGTTATGTATGGGGATAAATGATAAAGGAAATCTGTAACTCCATGCTTGTTTCCTCTAGGTTGGAATTCAGAATGAGTTGGAAGTTACAAGAAAGAGTGTGTGGGTGTTTGGATGGGCAGGTGGATGGATGTTTAAATCTGTATGTCACCTGTTTGTTGGTGTACAGTATTGGCTGAGTGTGTTGTTGGGAAAATCATACATCATCCCTGCGGAGTCAGACTCAAGAATCTCTGCCATCCCAGGATCCATACCCACCTGCTGTCCCTGAGTCTGGAGACAGTGTGTAGGCTGGTTGAGAAGGAAGGTATTTCAACTGTCAGTTTCAAGATGTTCCCCAGACTGTCATCCCCAAACTACACAAATGACCAGGAGACATATTGAGTGATCTGTGACATGACTTAAGGAAACAGGTACAGCCATTTGATTTATTCCTTTTTTTTCATGGGGAGATACACCTGTGAAAACAGAGTTTTGTAGATCACACCACATCTATCTGAAGTATTTATAAGTAAGTCTTTGTTAATTATCCATACCTTATTTATAATTATCAGTTACTTAATTATTACATATAATTATTTATAATTATAAATGTTTCCCTCTTGTGTGGCTCATTTGTTTTAAATGTGGTTAGAGTCCAATTGAATCCCACATTTATTGAGCCCCTGCTATGGCTGACATTGTACTCTGTGCTGGAGGTAAGATCAAGGTCAAGATTTCTTCATCAAGGAGCCCACTGTCTAGGAGGGTTAATGATGTTCTACTGTCAGAAGAAATCATAGCTGGAAATCTAGATGGAAAAAAGCAGTATATATAAAGCTGTATGAGCTGAAGTGGTGCAGTCACACTAAAACATACATTCATAGAGCAAAAATTCCAGAAGGAAGCTCATTCATGCTGGTAAAAAATGATCTCTTATTTGTGGATTCATGGGCACCTTTTCTATTTTATACTTATTAGTAAACATATATTTTGTTCCTTCCAGATGTACATTTTAAGAAATTACAGAGGTGATAAAAATGCTTGTTAAATAATTTTTTTCATCAAGTGTAAAAGAATATTAGAGAACTAAATTAAGTAGGGGTACCTGGGTGGCTCAGTCCATTGAGCATCTGACCTGTGATTTCAGCTCAGGTCATGATCTCACTGGTTGTGGAATTGAGTTCTACGTTGAACAGGCTATGTTGAACAGGTTCCCTTTTCAGTAGGGAGTCTGTGCAGGATTCTGTCTCTTCCTCTTCACCTCCCACCTCTGGCACATGTACATGTGTGCACCCTCACTCTGTCTCTTGAATAAGCCTTAAAAAAAGCAAAAAAGGAAAGGACTAAAGAAAGTAAAAAGTTCAATGGTCTGCATGCAAGGCTCAGCTAAATAAAGGAATGAAAAGGGAAAGCCCTTGTGTGCTGAGTGACATGAAATAAACAGAATAATTAAATAATCCATCAGTGCTTGTTTGAGATCTCACAGATAGGAACTTTGCATTTAACTCAACTGGTAATTTGACATTATTTTCAAATGTGGACTTTCTCTCAGTGTTTTTGTGCTCCATTTTATTATTATATGAAATTACACAGCAGGAAAAAGACCGCCATTGGAAGTCCACTGTGCATGTGTTCTTAGTCTTATAAGAACATGTCAAGGAATAGAATACACTTCTATTATAACATATTTCCCTTTGTTTAGTTATACTTTTGTTAGTCTTGTGGTGGATATATTACATTATAGATCTAAAATTCTGTTGTGTTCTTTAAAAGACAAGAGTGCAGTGTGAAAAATGATTTCTGTTCTGACCACCTTATTTTCTCCAGACTTGTTCTTGCCTATAACCCCAGGCCACATATATACCCAGAATTCTTCTTTGGGGATATCATTTTTTGATACCCTACTAGAACCCAGAGATATTCTTTGAAGTAAAGAATAAAATGTCTTTGCACACGTAGTATTAAGTATCCTCATGTCATTTCAAGTAAGCTCACCAGCCAATTTAGATTTTATTTCTATCCTTGGAGTATCCTAATGATTCAGGGAAATAAGGGTTCAGTTCTTACTGGAGGAAATTGCCTTATTTTCTACTTGATATTTAAAATTACAGTTGTCAGCATATGCCCTCTATTCTTGTTTTAATGGACACAGCAGTTAAAAGGATTTTGCTTATGAGCTGTGTAAGCTAAAGCTATCTGAATAGAACTATTGGCAAAGGCTCTCCACTATACTAAACAGTAGATTAATGATAAAAACCAAGCTTTAAAAACTGAAAAAGCTGCACAGCTTGTGTTCTGAACACAGCAGCACTACACATTCTTATGTTTCAGAAGCTTTATTATAATCCATGATTTCAGGTAGAATTCCAAACCTTAAATGTTCAGAAGATAAATACTGAGTTTATCTTACCTTATTATCAGAAAGATCCAGTCTTATTCCAGGTTTGTAAGAGAACACTTTGTTTTTGTTTTTAAATGAAAGCTACCAGATCTTCTCATCATCTGTGTAGGGCAGTGTAATATTGTTCCACGGATCATGTTTTTTTCAAGGATCCCCTACCAATCTAATATGGGCTCTCCCCTTGAGGCTTGGAAGTGAGAGGTGAGGCCACACATCTACTTTGTTTCACATCTTTGGGGATCCTGTTATCCTGCTATCCTGCAGTGCTGGCTAGTGGGGTTGTGACTGCTTTAGGCCTGAATATCTATTCTTCCAACCATTCATTCATTCATTCATTCAACACATTGTTATGAAGTCCTTCTATGTGCAGCATGTCCTGACAAGTTCCTGAGCCTAGGATGGTGAGCAAAAACCAGACATGGCCCTGCCCTGGAGTAACTTAGGGTCTAAGGGAAAAAAATTATTAATCAAATAATCACCGGTGCAAAAAGTGAAACCCAAACCTTGGAAAATGCCACAAAAGAAAAGATGGATGGCTGAAACAAAGAAAGGGTGCATGTGAGGAGGTAGGTTAGGAGAGGTCACGGCCCAGACTGTACGGTCCCTTTTAGGTAGTGTTCAGAAGTGTAATTTTTCACCTTGGAGCAGTGGGCAGCCAGAGAGAGAAGTGGGTCATGTGGTGGGGGAAGATGCCTGGGAGAGTAGTGTGAATTGTTTGCGGCCTGAGTGTAGCCTGACTGGGGAAGTAGCATGAGGATCTAGCACAGTTCTGGGGAGAGAGGGAGAGGACAATAGGGAGCATGATGCCTGGTTTAGAGCCTGCACAGCTGCATGGGTGAAAAGCCCTAATCAGTGTAAAGTAATTCTCAGGCTGTTGGCTTTTCTTAGAGAGATTCCTCTGTGTATGGAACTTAGCCTCTTTGTGGGTAATCTGTACTTTAGTTTTTAATTCAGGGTAAGAGTTAGTTTTTTTCCTTTCTCTATGTTATTGTTTATTTGAAGGAACAATTGGCTCAGGTGCCTGTTGAAGGTTATCTTTTGTGTGCTTTTTGTGTGTTGGTAGAGTTTAGTTATTTTCTTAAAATATTTTCTGATGATATATAAAGTAATCCAGGAATACATAAAATATATATGTACACTCTAAAGAAGAATAAGAAACTGAACATGCATGTACCCACCGCTAACCTGAAGAAATGGATTACTAGGGATGCCTGACTACCTCAGTCAAAGGAGTATGTGACTCTTGATCTCGAGGCTGTGAGTTCAAGTCCCATATTGGGCATAGAGATTACTAAAAAAAATAAAACTTTTTATTTATTTATTTGTTTAATTGACACAGAGAGAGCACAAGCAGGGGAAGAAGCAGAGGGAGAGGGAGAAGAAGGCTCTCTGATGAGTAGGGAACCCGATGTGGGGCTCCATGCTAGGACCTTGGGATCATGACCCGAGCTAAAGGAAGATACTTAACGGATTGAGCCACCCAGGTGCCCCTAAAATAAATAAGCTTTAAAAAAAAAAAAGTAGAGAAAATAAATAGATAGCCTGACCAGTTGCCTGGAGGCTTTCTGTGGGACCAATCCCAATCATGCCCCCCACCTCTGGAATCCACACCCTGAATTTTGTGTTAATCATTACCTTGCTTTTCCTTAAGGTTTTACCATCTCTGGGTATACTCCAGTTTAGTTTTAGTTTTACTTGCTTCTCAGCTATGTAAATAGAATCCTACTGTGTGTGTGTTTTTCTATTACTTGCCTGTTTGACATAATGTTTTTTTCTTTTTCTTAGATTTATCCATGATGATGTACAGTGGCGCAGGTTTTTTGTTTTTGTTTTTGTTTTTTTTTTTCCTACTCTGTCCTTTCTCCTTGTCTGGACACATTGCAGTTTCTTTATCCATTCTCTAGATTGTTTGTTCTGAATGGTTTCTTTCCCATTTGGGTTGTTAGGAAAATACTGTTCTGAACACTTTGTGCATTCTTCGTGGTGCACTTTTGTATACTTTTTTTAGTAAGCACTGTACCTGGGAATGGAATGCTAGGATTTAGGGGATGGCTGTAGGTGAGACTTGATTGGGTCAAGTCAAACTGTTTTCTGAAGTGGTAGTAACAATTTATTTCAATTTATTCACCCCCCCCAGCAGTGTATAAGAACATCCCTAGTTCAACCTTAACGCCAGTACTTGTTCAGATTTTAAGATTTAATCATCTGCAAGGGTGTTGAAAGAGTTCCTTTTGTCATTTCCATTTTCAGTGTTTTTGATAACTAAGGAAGGCAAGCATCTTTTCATGTGTTTATGAGACATTCTGGTTCCCTCTTCTGTGAGACATCTGTCTCTGGTATTGCCTCTTGCTCATTAGTGCTCTCTCTTCTTGATTTTTAGGATTCTTCTGGTATTGTGGATACTAGTCGTTTATTGGCCAAATATGTTACAAACATTTTCTTCCAGTTTGTACTTTTATCTTCTAGGTTCCTTGTAGTGTCTTCATAAACAAAAGTTTTTAATTTTAATGTTGTAGAGTTTATCAGTATGTTCCTTTTAGAGGCAGGCTTTTTGTTTCTCATTTAAGAAACTTTTTATGATATGCATGTCATAAAGATACTCTCATACAGCATCTTCTGAAATTTTTATTCTTTTGTATCTAGCATCTAAGTCTTTAGTCCACCTGGAACTGATATTGTGTGTTTTATGAGACAGGGGATCCGGTTTCATTTTTTCTCATATGGATCACCTTACCCCAGCTTCATTTATTAAATAGTCCGTCCTTGCTTCATGCATCCTGCAGTGCTCATTCTGCTGTCCATCAAGTTTAAATATATACATGGATCTGTTTCTGGGTCATCTATTCAGTTCCACTGCTTGATTTGTCTGTCATTTGTAGATACCATACATGCTTAATTACTATGGCTTTATATCTTAGAATCAGCTTGTCAAGTTCCATGAAAAACATTTTGATTGGAATTGCTTTGAGTCCATTAATCTGTTTTGGGAGACCAAAACACTGAGTCTGTTTCCATAACAGGATATGACTCAGTATTTAAGTTGCCTTTGGTGTCTTTCAGTAAAATTTTATCATATTTTCCTTAAAATCTTTGTACATCTTTGGGATTATTGCTTTAGATTTTTTGTTACTATTGTAAATGATAAATTTTTTAAAAGATTTTATTTTATTTATTTGACAGATAGAGATCACAAGCAGGCAGAGAAGCAGGCAGAGAGAGAAGAGAAAGCAGGCTCCCTGCTGAGCAGAGAGCCTGATATGGAGCTGGATCCCAGGACCCTGGGATCATGACCTGAGCCAAAGGCAGAGGCTTTAACTCACTGAGCCACCCAGGTGCCCCCCTGTAAATGATAAATTTTAAATGACTTTCAAACTATTTAAGGCATATAGAAATGTTAATTTCACATTTTTATATTGATTTCATAATTGACTATTATATATATATTCTCTCCAGTTTTCTATAAAGGCAATAGAAGTGCACATAGTAACAATTCAGTTTCCTTTTTTTCCAATCTTTTAAGATTTTCTCTATCTATTCATGAGAGACAGAAGGAGAGGGAGTAAACAGGATCCCATGGAGCAGGGAGCCAGATGTGGGACTTGATCCCAGGACCCAAGGATCATGACCTGAGTCAAAGGCAGACACCTAACAGACTGAGTCACCTAGGCACCCTTTCTTTTCTAATCTTTATATTCTTTCTTTTTCTTTATTCTTCATGTTACAGTAGTGGCCACACCCTCCTGCACAATGCTGATTAAGTAATGGTGGTAATGTTCTTCTCTATCTTGTTCTCTGTCTTTAAGAAAATGCTTTTGGGTCACCTGGGTGGCTCAGTGGGTTAAAGATGCTGCCTTACACTTAGGTCATGATCCCAGGGTGCTGGGATCGAGCCCCACATCAGGCTCTCTGCTCAGCAGGGAACCTGCTTCTCTCCCTCTCTCTCTCTCTGCCTCTCTGAATACTTGTGATCCCTGTCTGCCAAATAAATAAATTTTAAAAATCTTAAAAAAGAAGAAAGTGCTATTGATGTTTGTTGCAGGCTTTTGTAAATGGCTTTTATCAAGTTAAGGAAAGTTCCCATTATTCTTACTTTCCAAAGAGTTTTTGATCCTAAAAGGGTCATTGAATTTCATTGTGTATTTCCTCTCCTCTTTTGAGATGCATCTTACTGTTTTTCTTCCTTAATTTGGTAATGTAATGGATGGCATTTATAAAATTTCCAACTTAGCTTAGGCCTTGGATTCCTGGGATAAACCCGATTTGATGTGATGTATTATTCAAATATGATTCTGGATTTGGTTTGCTGACTGTGTTTGTGTATTGTGCACACCAAGAAACATAGGGATGGAAAGAGAAGAAGGGCTGCGAAAGGAAGGAAGAGGATGGAAGGAAGAGAAAGAAATTAGGCTCCTAATTTTCCATTCTTGTCCTCTGCTTTTTTGTTCTCTGAGATCATTTCTGTTAAAATTCACCAAAAAAGCCATCTTGACTTTTTTTTCTTTCTGAGAAGGTTTCTAACTATTCAATCAAATTTTCCAATTTTTTTTAGAACTGTTCTAGTTCTTTGTTTCTTCTTGAGTTGGCTTTGATAGGTTGTATTTTTCTAGAAATGTTTCCACTTCATCTAAATTTTGAAAACTCTCTGACTTAAAGTTGTTCTTGTTTTCTCTCTAGTATCTGTACATTATCCTATTGTAATGATTGTCTTATTGTCTTATTGTAATATTTGTGTTTTCACTCTTTTTATTAATCCTGCAAGAGAGTGTATTTGATTAGTTTATGAAAGAACCAGTATTTGTTGTTTTGATCTTCTAGTTTTGTTTGTCTTCTTTTGCATTACTTTTTCTATTATCTATATCATTTTATTCCTCCTATTTTGGGGCATTTACTAGACTTTTTTTCTGCCTCTGACTTATCTGGATGCTTAATTCCTTAACTTTGAGCCTTCATTTAATCCTCTACATTTTCCTACAGGTGTCTGCTTTGTGTGTATCTCACAAGTTTGGAAATAAACTGAATTTTCATTATTATTCCATTGCAGATATTTTCTGATTTTACTCACAAATTGTGGAGAAGTGTGTTTCTCCTTTCCATGTGTATGGGTTTTTAATAGTGATACCTTTGTTGCTGATTTCTATTGAGTATTCTATATTAGTGTCAGAATTTTACTATTCTTTTGAAATTTGTTGAGATAAATTTTATGTCTTCTATGCAGTCATTTTCATAAATTTTAAAGCTTGAAAATAATGTGTATCCTTTAGTCGTTAGTGCCTGTGTTCTGTGTCCATTGGATGAAACTTGTCAGTTGAGCTATTCAAACTTTTTATATCCTTGTTGATTTGTTTTGTCTGTTTCATGTATCAGTTTTTGCACTGGAAGAGTTCTTTCAAAGTTTCCTACTAAGTTGGTGATCATGTCATTTTCCTTTAGACCAAGAGTCAATATTTACTTTATATTTTGAGGCACATTATTCATTGTTATTAGTTTACAATTGTTATAATCTCCCTGGAGAGTTGAAATGTTTATTATATAGTGGCTTTCTTTATCATTAATAATGTCATTTTGCCTTAGTTTGTTTTGTCTAATATTAATACGGAGATCCCAGCTTTCTTTTGGTCAGTATTTGCCTGGGCTATCTCTTTTCTGTCCTTACAGGAGTTAATTTTTCTAGACATGCTTCAATAAACTTTTGGTGACTAGTTCAAGTTCTGAGATAATTATGAAATTTTATATTTTTTGTATGTGAAAAATATACTCTCAACATATGACGTAAAGCTGTGATGGGTCAGTAATTTGGGAACCATTTGTGACTTCAGATGTTTTGAGGGGTTTGGTCTTATTGCTAGGCACATTAACATGTCTGGGTTCCGAGATTCAAGTGTATCTGTCTTTGACTCCCCACTCCACACAGAATCAGTCACGAAGTCCTTTTCATTCTTCTGTATGATGTCTTTCATTTAAATTCCTCTTTTTGGTCTTATTTCCTCTCCTTTAATTCAGGTCTATATTTTCTCATTGTTGCCAGAGTGTTCTGTCTCTTCTGCTTGCCACCATGATCTCATCCCCCCTCTTGTTTTTTCTGTAGTAACGCCAGCCTGATCATTCTGAAATGCCATTTTGATCGTGGCTGTCCTCAGAAGTTCTCAATGGTTTCCTCTTGCCAACAAGGGGAGTGCCTGAGCTGGGTTCAGAGCCCCAGCTTTATGTCCTCTTCTTTGTCTTTTATGCTTCATCCCTTACTCCTGCTGACTGGGCTCCCTGTCTCTCTCCTGTCAAACAGATAAACTCACCATTTCCCAAGTTTGCCATAAACTTTAGCTTTTCCTTGCCTTTGTGTATTCTGTTTTCTCTATTGGAAGTATTACGTTTTGCCTGAACATTTTTATCCTGACCCCAGCAAAGTCATCTCTCCACTGGAAGACTTTTCTTGGTGATGATCATCTTTAATTCTGTCACTTATAGAATTGAAATTCCTGGTAAAGTCTTCTCATTTGCAGGACTTTATTTGAGGATCAGGTCCTCCTGCACTGTTGCTGCTGTGTGATTGCTTAGCCTCACCACAAAGAGCTCCAGTGCCTAGGAACCCACTAATGAGTGAGGGAGCCTGTTCTATTCTGAAGCACCTTAGATGGGTTAAAAAATCCTCCTTTAAGTTAGATTGACATCTACTTCCATGACGTTAGTTTTAATTCTGAACCCATATAGAGTCAGTTCCATTTTCTCTGAAAATGTGCTCTATCCCTGCCCTATCCCTTCTAAGGCTTCCAGATCAACCTTTTTTTTTGCCTTAAAGTTACTCTTCTAGGTCCAAACGTCAAATCTTCAGCCTTCCTTGTCTCTTTTTAGGCAAACTCTACTTTTTAGTACTGCCCTTGCCTCCCTTTTTTGGTCAGTGTCCTATTTAAGTATCCTTCAGGCTAAACAAAATACTCCATATTTGGGCAGAAAGTAGAGGGGAGCCTTTGAGCTGTTATTTTCAGGGGTTTTATGGACATTACTGTGTTCATATAGTGTGGGAGCTCATCTACTCATCGCTGGAAACCTCAACACACTATGCTTAGTTTGCCATTGCCAAAACCCTTAACATTTTAGCTGCAGACATTGTTGTTTAACTGTAATTCTGCTTCTGTGTTAGTGGTTGAAAAAGTTTGCATTTATTCTTGTTTATTTATACCTTTTTGGATTTGGTTTATTCCGTCCACCTCTTTTTGGAACTGGAATCTGCCATCTGCTGTGATCCTGTTGTGAACCTGACTCTTGAAATCCCTTCAGTAATCCTTTGTGGAGCACTTAGGATGTGCCACACACAAGGCAGGGCCCTGGGGGATTGAAAAGGTGTTAGCTACGGCTTCTGAGCTTAAGGAATGAGAACAAACATTCTCTGCTACACCTCTGACATTGAATGAAATGCTCCAGGAGGAATTCTGTCACCACAACTTTGTGCTCTTCCACCAGATACTTTCCTTCAGCTTGAAACTGATCTTCCCTCTTAAGGTCAGATGCGAATCCCATCAGCTTTATAATCTTATCCGCCCTATGTTCTATGTTCTGCCTGTAGAGAGGCCACGGGAGATTGTGATGTGCCCTCCTGAAACCCAGGCACCTTCTCTGTACATGGCTCCAGGATCAGGTCAGTCGGGGAGATGGCGTCAATTCTCATGCACCCATGTCATTTGCTGAGCCTACCATTTTACCTGCCTGCCGTTCATGGATTTTGGGTTCACTGTCTTTCCTTTTTCACCTTTTGCAAGTAAAGAAGGATATAACTGCATCTTTTCTGTCTTCTCTGTGGATGTTAAAGGCTAGAAACATCATTCTGATTCCACCACTAGGTATTTTTTCGTGATCAATAAACTGTCTTTTTATTCTTGTAATCAGTGTCCCAGGATTTGCCTTCCATAATAACAGCTCTCAATTTATAGTTCCTCCTGATCATTTTTCTCTTCTCTTTATTCTCAAGTTTACCAAACGGACCAACAGCCCTTGGTCTGACAGAGAAGTAGACTCCTTGGAACTTCTCAGATATAGTCTGGCCCAAGCCTGGCCCGGATCTTCTTAAGCCACAGTCCACAAAGCCAAATCCTGCTTTTAATTTGAGATGGTTGAGGTCACAAAGTTGACCCTGGCCATTAGAAATGTAGAGAGGTGGTAGAGTGCTATGGTTAAGAGTATGGGAGCCAGCTGGCTGACTTCACTTCTCTGCCTGTATGGCCTAGGACAACTCATTTAAACTCTATCTGCTTCAGCTCTTCATAGAGTGAGGCGAGTCAGATGAGGAGACTCGAGCAGTGTGATCAGAGCACGTTCACACAGAGTAAGTAGTCAATGAGTGGTTTGTAAACAAAGTGCCGGTGATGCAATGCTTGCTTACCAATCTCACAGACTGGATTAGACAATCAGTCTATAGTAATAGCAGCTGGCGGCATGTCAGGCATTGAGCCGAGTGCTTTACAGTCTTCATTTCTCTTCATTTCATGGGTGCCGTGTGAATTTGGGCTCTGTCCCCATTTTATGATTGCCCCAGGATACATAGATGGAAACTGAGGCTCAGAGATATGAGATAACCCAGGTCCGTTTGTCTTCAGAGCCTGGGCTCCTAGCCACCTTGCTGTGGTCAGTCAGTTCCCTGTCATCTTCCAGAGTGGGTGACACCACCCTACCCCCTGTAACACTGCACATGCTCTTGACAAAGTTCCGTTGCCAGCAGTGCGCTCATAAGAAAGATCAGGATTTGAGGACGGGGGACTTGGTGTACTCTGTGAGGCTCAGGGTGTAGAGTATTATGCTGGGAACTAAGGACAGATGAGTGGAGTCTGGCAGGGCACAGAGAGAAAGGAACTAGGCACAGACCCAAATGGAGGCAGATCCCCATGGTCACAGTGGTATGCTGGGTGTGGGAGTGGAGAGAAACTGGTCACCCTGGTGTGCCAAGTATGAGTGGGGTGTACAGAATATGTTAGAGAATAAGTCTGCAGAACAGGAACATTCACCCCAGGGGCCCTTGGGTCACGTGTAGCTCTCAGTGAGTTTTTAAAACTTTAAAATTGCACTTAAAAATTGGAAGATGTGGGGGCGCCTGGGTGGTTCAGTGGATTAAAGCCTCTGCCTTAGGCTCAGGTCATGATCCCAGGGTCCTGGGATCAAGCCCTGCATCGGGCTCTCTGCTCATCGGGTAGCCTGCTTCCTCCTTTATCTGCCTACCTCTTTGCCTACTTATGATCTCTGTCAGTGAAATAAATAAAATCTTTTTTTTAAAGGTTTTATTTATTTATTTGACAGACTGCCTCTCCGCTCGGGCTCCCAGGTCCAGAAAATCAAAGCCAAGCCAAGGCTGCTCTTTGCTGCCTGCAACAGGGTCAGCGGTTTGTGTAATGTTTTCCCCGTCAGCTTAGCTCAGCTGATTTCTGGTGTTTTTGAGCAGGGGGATGAAGAGTGGCCTTTTTCAGCAGGTAGGACATGCTGGATGAAAGCTCCATGTTCAGGCTTCTGCCACAGCAGTCCCTGCTTTCCTGTAAACTGCTTGTGGTGGGGCAGGATTTGTCTCTGTGGAGTGGGGTCGCTCCAAGAAAAACTAGCACAGATGCCCTGAGAAAGAATGGAAGGAGAGAAGCACTTCTGTCTCGCCCCCGTGCAGGGAGCATTTGATAACATCATTTGAATCAAACCGTAACTAGGCTTTTGCAACCAGTTTGTATAGGAACATAAAACGCTGTTCAGCCAATAGGTTTGGTTCTAACAACCGTTGAACAAGAGGTTTAAGTGGTACTTTGTATCCCTATATTTAGTCAAATAATATCTTTGAGCCACTTTTTCATTCTTATTTTTAGTAACCAGTAATTTTTCTAGGTAATAATTTGGGTCTGATTGGGACGTTTTGGCAGCTCTTCAGTTCTAATTATAGAAGGCTCTTTGCTTATATGTCCAGATGATAAAGTGAACGCAGGATTTTAAAGAGCTGGCCGACAAACTGGTTGAATCCTAATTTTTGAGAACCATGGCACCACCTAAAAATGTGGAACAAATTACAGTTCCCATCCTGATAAAACTACCCCAGGACATTTGATTTGCATAACTGTTTTGACAAGAATCAGATCCCACACCATAGGAAAGATTCTCCACCGATTTTACCAGCAAGTGTCCTCTTCTAGCATCTTGTTTCATGTCATAAATAAGCTCTAATTACCAGATGGTATCACTGCTTCAGTGTGAGCCAGGACCTGGTGGGTCTGCACGACAGAGGCTCTGGCCTTCCTTGGGGCTAACCCTCTGTCATGAGGCACATGTTCTCTGAGCGCCCGTGAAAATAGGGACAGTTGTACAGACCTGTTTAGCTCATGAGTCCGAGGAGAGGATCAGATGGACTCTTGCATCTGAAAGCCATTTGAAAACCCTCCAGCCTGGTGCCAGTATGGAAGATTAGTACTCAACACTGTGGTCAGCCCTGTGACCTGAGCTATGTCTGGGCCTCACCCCCGTCAAAGAAAATTAGGGCTTCCGATTAGATCTGTGTGGTCCCATTTTGTGCTCATAGTCACAAGAAGCTA